>JBBPBX010028794.1:12495-36309 GCA_038048925.1 Garcialebias charrua | reverse complement strand
TTAGTACGTTGTGTCATGTAAAATGTTCTCTCATCCACTGCAGGATCCATTTAACGTTATTAGCAGCTTAGATTTTTTTCCCGGTTGGTATCTGGCAGAAGACTGCTGCTTCCTCTGGTAAAGAAATATTGGAACAAAACATTATTTCCTCTGCTGTGAAAGTAATTAACAAGGTCCTATTTAACTGCAGCCTCACATAACAAACCATTGTCTGCTGTGATGGTTCCATGTTTTTAATGTATCATGTGTTTTAGAATGTTTTAATGGGTTAGCAAAGCTTTTTAAAGTTTTTAAAACATTTTTAACTTGTGTATTTTTTTTTTTATGAGCCAGATGTAAAAAACAAATCTCCATTTCATTGAATGTTCTGGACAATAAAGTTGAATTGAATTGAAGCAGATGTTCACTCGTCCTGAGCCTGGTTCTGCTGGAGGTTTCTTCCTGTTAAATAGTTTTTCATTTCCACTGTCTCCTTTGTGCTTGCTCAGTGTTATGAGAATGTGGACCCAAGTGAAAGACCTGAACTGAACTGAGGCCAGGACACAACAGTTTACAGTGTTTATTTACAATGGTGATAAGTATGGTGACGTCTGGATCACCTGGAGAGCAGAGAGGAAGATTGATGGTCCGGAGGTGGATGGTAATTCAGTCCTGAGGTTTAAACATCTGACTGGAAATAGAAAGACGAGGAGCCAGGAGGTATTGGTCCAGGAGATCTTCAACACAAACGGCACGTAGAAATGTCAAGTGGTGGAAGGCACATGCAGCTGTAGAGACGCAGGAGGTGTGGAGGTTCACTGGGAGCTCAAGGCAGGGCAGGTGGACAGGTCCAAACTCTGAGAAAACATACAAGATTCATTTCTGTTGATATCACAAACAAACGGCTAGAACACAACTACCGCTGAAAAAAAAAACTACCGTTGGTAGACAATGTCCCAGCGCCTGCAGAATGAAGCTCCTCCTCGTGCTGCTGTGGTGAACACCTGAGTTTCGTGACTGCGGCCTGCTCTGGAAGCCAGCCCCGAGCCTCAATTCATCGCGCCCGCTGTGGAAACGCCACAAGCGGCGTGACAGAAAACAAAAGCGGGGTAAACGCGGAGGTGTCAGAGCTAGGCTAGCAGCTAGCCCACACAAACCGGCGATCCCATCCATTGGCTAACGTGCGCTCCTTGGACAATAAACTGGATTATATACGCCTGCTACGAACGACACAAAAGACTGTGAGAGACTGTTGTGTGTTTGTATTCACGGAAACGTGGCTCAACAACAACGTTCCGGACCATGCTGTCCAGCTAACATGCTACAGAGCGGACCGAACCCTCGAGGGAGGTAAGACAAGGGGAGGGGGGCTCTGTGTTTACATCAACAAAGCATGGTGCCTGGATGCTGCTGTGGTCTACAAACACTGCTCACATTTAGTGGAGTTCATGACTATTAAATGCAGACCGTTCTATTTACCGAGGGAGTTTACAGCTGTTTTGATTGTTGCTGTATATATCCCTCCAAGCTCCAACAGCAAAGTTAGAAGTGAGGCTTTGAATGAACTATATCTGCACATCAGTGAGCAACAAACAGCCCATCCTGATGCTTTTCTCATCACGGCTGGTGATTTCAACCATGCAGATTTAAAGAGTGTATTTCCAAAAACATACAGAAACATAAACTTTGCAACAAGAGGAAACAACACACTGGACCAAGTTTACACCACCATGAAAAATGCCTACAGAGCCCTCCCCCTCCCCCACATTGGTGCTTCTGACCATATCTGTGTTATGCTAAAGCCAGCATACAGGCCACTGGTGAAAGTCACAAAACCAGTCCGCAAGCAGATACGAGTGTGGCCAGAGGGGTCTTCAGAGGCACTCCAGGACTGTTTTGACACCACAGATTGGGGTATGTTCAAAGAAGCTGCTACCACAAACAACAACACATGTCTCCAGGAGTACTCAGACACTGTATGTTCATACATCGCCAAGTGCATTGATGATGTAACCAACCTCAAAACCATCACTGTTCGGGCTAATCAGAAGCCATGGCTGACAGCTGAGGTTCACAGACTCCTGAAAGCCAGGAATGCTGCCTTCAAAGCGAGAGATCAGGTGGGCCTGAAGGCAGCCAGAAAGAACCTGGCCCAGGGCATCAGAGAGGCCAAGGAGCAGTATTCCAGGAAAATAGCTCACCGTTTCAAGGACAGCAAGGATACACGCAGTCTGTGGCAGGGAATACAGACCATCACAAACTACAAACCATCCTCCCAGACCTGTGACAGCTCAACCTCTACGCTGAATGAACTGAATGAGTTCTTTGCTCGGTTTGAGGCAAGTAGCACACCTGCACATAAATTCCCCCCCTCTCCTGATGGCGCTGTCCTCAGACAGCGTAAGGCGATCATTTATCAAGATTAACGCCCGGAAGGCCTCTGGTCCTGACAACATACCTGGTCGTGTGCTGAAGGACTGTGCAGGGGAACTCGCAGCGGTCTTCACGGACATCTTTAACATCTCACTGAGCCAGGCCATCGTCCCCACCTGTTTCAAAGCCACCACCATCATCCCTGTCCCAAAGAAGGCAACGCCCGCATGCCTCAATGACTATCGCCCAGTAGCACTCACCCCCATCCTGATGAAGTGCTTTGAACGGCTAGTCATGAAAAGCATCACATCTGTCCTCCCTGCCTCCCTGGATCCCTTCCAATTTGCATACCGACCTAATCGCTCAACCGACGATGCCATCTCCTCTGCCCTCCACACAGCTCTCACACATCTGGACACGAAGGACTCTTATGTTAGAATGCTGTTCATCGACTTCAGCTCGGCATTCAACACCATCATCCCCCAACAGCTCATCCATAAACTGGACAGTCTGGGGCTGAACACCTCAATGTGTAACTGGCTGCTAGACTTCCTGACCGGGAGACCACAGACAGTACGGATCGGGAGTAACACATCTAGCACCATCACATTGAACACAGGGGCCCCACAAGGATGTGTGCTGAGCCCCCTTCTATTCACCCTGCTAACACACGACTGCACACCATCGTACAGCTCCAACCACTTCATCAAGTTTGCGGACGACACAACAGTGGTAGGTCTCATCAGCAACAACGATGAGACGGACTACAGGAACGAGGTGAGCCGCCTGGCCTTGTGGTGCGGACACAACAATCTCACTCTCAACGTGGAGAAGACAAAGGAGATTGTCGTGGACTTCAGGAAGAGGGATGCACAACATGCCCCTCTGACCATCAACAGCACCGCAGTGGAGAGAGTGGACAGCACCAAGTTCCTGGGAGTGCACGTCTCAAAGGACCTGTCCTGGAGCAGGAACACTGCAGCACTGGCGAAGAAGGCTCACCAGCGCCTCTACTTTCTCCGCAAGCTGAAAAGGGCTGGAGCTTCAACCTCCATCATGTGCACCTTCTACAGAGGTGCCATAGAAAGTGTCCTGACCAGCTGCATCACTGTGTGGTTTGGTGCATGCACTGCATCCTGCCGCAAGAGCCTCCAGCGCATCGTGAAAGCAGCTGAGAAGATCGTCGGCACCTCCTTGCCCTCACTGCAGGACTTACACAGCAAACGCCTCACTCGGAAAGCCCACTGCATGGCAGGTGATCCCACACACCCACTACACAGCTGCTTCAGACTGCTGCCATCAGGGAGGAGACTGAGGAGTCTCCAGGCTCGAACCAGCAGACTGAGAGACAGCTCTGTTCATCAGGCAGTCAGAATGCTAAACACTCTGCCTGCTCTGCCTCCCCTCCCATTTGAACTGCCTTAACACAAAAAACTTTCTCACACATTACCACACAACACAAAGATTTTAACACTGGACTCTGTGTCATCAAACGGGTTATTCACTAAACTCTCGGTCATGTGTTCATTCAGTTTGCACTACTTCTCATATTTGCACTAATGTTTGTATTACATTACTGCCTATAGTCATACTACTGTTTACATTCACTGTTTACATTTATTAATACTGTTTACATTTATTACTACTGCTTTACATTTATTACTACTGTTTACATTTACACTACTTTTATCTACACTACTGCAGATACATATACAGCATTCTCTGACTAGCCTTATCTAAGGATGCCAAATGTGCCTTATGTGCCTTACTTCATATGCCACTTTGCCTCTATACCAACATCAACTACCTCATACATATACTGTGTACATTAACTTATATGCTGCTGTGCCACTCTTTGCAAATGTCAACGCTAGAAACTTCAGTTTATTTTATAGATATACGTTTTATACTTTTTATACTACTATGCAAAAACTCAGGACAGTATTACACTTTTATTATTTCATTTTATGCTTATGTTCATTGGGTGTTTGGTGTTTTAGGGGTGTTTGGTGTTTCAGTGTTGGTGTAAATTTTCATACTTTTATACTATTATGAAAAAACTCAGGACAGTGTTACACTTTTTTACTATTTTATGCTTATGTTTATTAAATGTTTTAGTGTTTAGTGTTTAGATGGTTACTGTTGCACCGAGGGACTGAGAGAAACGCAATTTCGGTCCTGTGTATGTCCTGTACATATTGCAGTTCTGACAATAAAGTTGACTTTGACTTTGACTTTGACATCTGCAGCTGCTGTGGTGAACATCTGCAGCTGCTGTGGTGAACATCTGCAGCTGCTGTGATGATCATCTGCAGCTGCTGTGGTGATCATCTGCAGCTGCTTTGGTGAACATCTGCAACTGCTGTGGTGAACATCTGCAGCTGCTGTGGTGAACATCTGCAGCTGCTGTGGTGAACATCTGCAACTGCTGTGGTGAACATCTGCAGCTGCTGTGGTGAACATCTGCAGCTGCTGTGGTGAACATCTGCAGCTGCTGTGGTGAACATCTGCAGCTGCTGTGGTGAACATCTGCAGCTGCTGTGGTGAACATCTGCAGCTGCTGTGGTGAACATCTGCAGCTGCTGTGGTGAACATCTGCAGCTGCTGTGGTGAACATCTGCAGCTGCTGTGGTGAACATCTGCAGCTGCTGTGGTGAACATCTGCAGCTGCTGTGGTGAACATCTGCAGCTGCTGTGGTGAACATCTGCAGCTGCTGTGGTGAACATCTGCAGCTGCTGTGGTGAACATCTGCAACTGCTGTGGTGAACATCTGCAGCTGCTGTGGTGAACATCTGCAGCTGCTGTGGTGAACATCTGCAGCTGCTGTGGTGAACATCTGCAGCTGCTGTGGTGAACATCTGCAGCTGCTGTGGTGAACATCTGCAGCTGCTGTGGTGAACATCTGCAGCTGCTGTGGTGAACATCTGCAGCTGCTGTGGTGAACATCTGCAGCTGCTGTGGTGAACATCTGCAGCTGCTGTGATGATCATCTGCAGCTGCTGTGGTGAACATCTGCAGCTGCTGTGGTGAACATCTGCAGCTGCTGTGGTGAACATCTGCAGCTGCTGTGGTGAACATCTGCAGCTGCTGTGGTGAACATCTGCAGCTGCTGTGGTGAACATCTGCAGCTGCTGTGGTGAACATCTGCAGCTGCTGTGGTGAACATCTGCAGCTGCTGTGGTGAACATCTGCAGCTGCTGTGGTGAACATCTGCAGCTGCTGTGGTGATCATCTGCAGCTGCTGTGGTGATCATCTGCAGCTGCTGTGGTGATCATCTGCAGCTGCTGTGGTGATCATCTGCAGCTGCTGTGGTGAACATCTGCAGCTGCTGTGGTGAACATCTGCAGCTGCTGTGGTGAACATCTGCAGCTGCTGTGGTGAACATCTGCAGCTGCTGTGGTGAACATCTGCAGCTGCTGTGGTGAACATCTGCAGCTGCTGTGGTGAACATCTGCAGCTGCTGTGGTGAACATCTGCAGCTGCTGTGGTGAACATCTGCAGCTGCTGTGGTGAACATCTGCAGCTGCTGTGGTGAACATCTGCAGCTGCTGTGGTGATCATCTGCAGCTGCTGTGGTGATCATCTGCAGCTGCTGTGGTGAACATCTGCAGCTGCTGTGGTGAACATCTGCAGCTGCTGTGGTGAACATCTGCAGCTGCTGTGGTGAACATCTGCAGCTGCTGTGGTGAACATCTGCAGCTGCTGTGGTGAACATCTGCAGCTGCTGTGGTGAACATCTGCAGCTGCTGTGGTGAACATCTGCAGCTGCTGTGGTGAACATCTGCAGCTGCTGTGGTGAACATCTGCAGCTGCTGTGGTGAACATCTGCAGCTGCTGTGGTGAACATCTGCAGCTGCTGTGGTGAACATCATCTGCAGCTGCTGTGGTGAACATCTGCAGCTGCTGTGGTGAACATCTGCAGCTGCTGTGGTGAACATCTGCAGCTGCTGTGGTGAACATCTGCAACTGCTGTGGTGAACATCTGCAGCTGCTGTGGTGAACATCTGCAGCTGCTGTGGTGAACATCTGCAGCTGCTGTGGTGAACATCTGCAGCTGCTGTGGTGAACATCTGCAGCTGCTGTGGTGAACATCTGCAGCTGCTGTGGTGAACATCTGCAGCTGCTGTGGTGAACATCTGCAGCTGCTGTGGTGAACATCTGCAGCTGCTGTGGTGAACATCTGCAGCTGCTGTGGTGAACATCTGCAGCTGCTGTGGTGAACATCTGCAGCTGCTGTGGTGAACATCTGCAGCTGCTGTGGTGAACATCTGCAGCTGCTGTGGTGAACATCTGCAGCTGCTGTGGTGAACATCTGCAGCTGCTGTGGTGAACATCTGCAGCTGCTGTGGTGAACATCTGCAGCTGCTGTGGTGAACATCTGCAGCTGCTGTGGTGAACATCTGCAGCTGCTGTGGTGAACATCTGCAGCTGCTGTGGTGAACATCTGCACTGCTGTGGTGAACATCTGCAGCTGCTGTGGTGAACATCTGCAGCTGCTGTGGTGAACATCTGCAGCTGCTGTGGTGAACATCTGCAGCTGCTGTGGTGAACATCTGCAGCTGCTGTGGTGAACATCTGCAGCTGCTGTGGTGAACATCTGCAGCTGCTGTGGTGATCATCTGTAGCTGCTGTGGTGAACATCTGCAATCTGTAGCTGCTGTGGTGAACATCTGCAACAGATCTGCAGCTGCTGCGGTGAACATCTGCAGCTGCTGTGGTGAACATCTGCAGCTGCTATGGTGAACATCTGCAGCTGCTGTGGTGATCATCTGCAGTTGCTTTGGTGATCATCTGCAGCTGCTGAGGTGAACATCTGCAGCTGCTGTGGTGAACATCTGCAGCTGCTGTGGTGAACATCTGCAGCTGCTGTGGTAAACATCTGCAGCTGCTGTGGTGATTATCTGCAGCTGCTGTGGTGATCATCTGCAGCTGCTGTGGTGAACATCTGCAGCTGCTGCGGTGAACATCTGCAGCTGCTGCGGTGAACATCTGCAGCTGCTGTGGTGAACATCTGCAGCTGCTGCGGTGAACATCTGCAGCTGCTGTGGTGAACATCTGCAGCTGCTGTGGTGAACATCTGCAGACTGCTGTGAACATCTGCAGCTGCTGTGGTGAACATCTGCAGCTGCTGTGGTGAACATCTGCAGCTGCTGTGGTGAACATCTGCAGCTGCTGTGGTGAACATCTGCAGCTGCTGTGGTGAACATCTGCAGCTGCTGTGGTGAACATCTGCAGCTGCTGTGGTGAACATCTGCAGCTGCTGTGGTGAACATCTGCAGCTGCTGTGGTGAACATCTGCAGCTGCTGTGGTGAACATCTGCAGCTGCTGTGGTGAACATCTGCAGCTGCTGTGGTGAACATCTGCAGCTGCTGTGGTGAACATCTGCAGCTGCTGTGGTGAACATCTGCAGCTGCTGTGGTGAACATCTGCAACTGCTGTGGTGAACATCTGCAGCTGCTGTGGTGAACATCTGCAGCTGCTGTGGTGATCATCTGCAGCTGCTGTGGTGAACATCTGCAGCTGCTGTGGTGAACATCTGCAGCTGCTGTGGTGAACATCTGCAGCTGCTGTGGTGAACATCTGCAGCTGCTGTGGTGAACATCTGCAGCTGCTGTGGTGAACATCTGCAGCTGCTGTGGTGAACATCTGCAGCTGCTGTGGTGAACATCTGCAGCTGCTGTGGTGAACATCTGCAGCTGCTGTGGTGAACATCTGCAGCTGCTGTGGTGAACATCTGCAGCTGCTGTGGTGAACATCTGCAGCTGCTGTGGTGAACATCTGCAGCTGCTGTGGTGAACATCTGCAGCTGCTGTGGTGAACATCTGCAGCTGCTGTGGTGATCATCTGCAGCTGCTGTGGTGAACATCTGCAGCTGCTGTGGTGAACATCTGCAGCTGCTGTGGTGAACATCTGCAGCTGCTGTGGTGAACATCTGCAGCTGCTGTGGTGAACATCTGCAGCTGCTGTGGTGAACATCTGCAGCTGCTGTGGTGATCATCTACAGCTGCTGTGGTGAACATCTGCATCTACTGTGGTGAACATCTGCAGCAGATCTGCAGCTGCTGTGGTGAACATCTGCAGCTGCTGTGGTGAACATCTGCAGCTGCTGTGGTGAACATCTGCAGCTGCTGTGGTGAACATCTGCAGCTGCTGTGGTGAACATCTGCAGCAGATCTGCAGCTGCTGTGGTGAACATCTGCAACTGCTGTGGTGAACATCTGCAGCTGCTGTGGTGAACATCTGCAGCTGCTGTGGTGATCATCTGCAGCTGCTGTGGTGAACATCTGCAGCTGCTGTGGTGAACATCTGCAGCTGCTGTGGTGAACATCTGCAGCTGCTGTGGTGAACATCTGCAACTGCTGTGGTGAACATCTGCAGCTGCTGTGGTGAACATCTGCAGCTGCTGTGGTGATCATCTGCAGCTGCTGTGGTGAACATCTGCAGCTGCTGTGGTGAACATCTGCAGCTGCTGTGGTGAACATCTGCAGCTGCTGTGGTGAACATCTGCAGCTGCTGTGGTGAACATCTGCAGCTGCTGTGGTGAACATCTGCAGCTGCTGTGGTGAACATCTGCAGCTGCTGTGGTGAACATCTGCAGCTGCTGTGGTGAACATCTGCAGCTGCTGTGGTGAACATCTGCAGCTGCTGTGGTGAACATCTGCAGCTGCTGTGGTGAACATCTGCAGCTGCTGTGGTGAACATCTGCAGCTGCTGTGGTGAACATCTGCAGCTGCTGTGGTGAACATCTGCAGCTGCTGTGGTGAACATCTGCAGCTGCTGTGGTGAACATCTGCAGCTGCTGTGGTGAACATCTGCAGCTGCTGTGGTGAACATCTGCAGCTGCTGTGGTGAACATCTGCAGCTGCTGTGGTGATCATCTGCAGCTGCTGTGGTGAACATCTGCAGCTGCTGTGGTGAACATCTGCAGCTGCTGTGGTGAACATCTGCAGCTGCTGTGGTGAACATCTGCAGCTGCTGTGGTGAACATCTGCAGCTGCTGTGGTGAACATCTGCAGCTGCTGTGGTGAACATCTGCAGCTGCTGTGGTGAACATCTGCAGCTGCTGTGGTGAACATCTGCAGCTGCTGTGGTGAACATCTGCAGCTGCTGTGGTGAACATCTGCAGCTGCTGTGGTGAACATCTGCAGCTGCTGTGGTGAACATCTGCAGCTGCTGTGGTGAACATCTGCAGCTGCTGTGGTGAACATCTGCAGCTGCTGTGGTGAACATCTGCAGCTGCTGTGGTGAACATATGGTGAACTCCACCACCTCCACCTTTCCTGGCGTCCATTCCTGCCTACCTACAATGCAACACCAGCACGTTGCCACACAACAAGCTCCGCAGACGACGAGGAACAAGAGCAGGAGTCCTGGTGAGATTTAAAAAGTATCTCTCCTCTCACAGCACGGCTACGGCTGACTTACCTCCTGAATTCAGCATCTTTGATGTCCATCGTTCCATGATTCATCGCCCTCGCTGCCTTGTTGCTGTCAATCATGACGTCAGCGATCAGTATCCATCTTGTCCCACGGTGAAGACCCTGAAGCGAGGCTGCGTTAAACAGAACCTCCGCCTGCTCGCTCGAGCTGCGGGTGACGTAACTGGCTGTGTTCCAGCACGTGCAGCACTGTTTCACGCCAGATCGATCACTAATAAAACTTTTGTATTAAGTGATTTGAACTCAACTCATCGTCTGGACCTGTTTCTGATTACTGAAACCTGGCAAAAAACACACAACAACAGCTCCTTCTCTGAACTTCTCCCACCTGGCTGCTCCTACCTGAATGCTCCACGTGGGTCTAGAAAGGGGGGAGGCCTGGCTGCTGTGTTCATTGATGCGTTCAAGTGCCGCTTGTTGCCTCAGAAAAACTACAACATTATGCAGTTTGTGCTGGAATCTGCTAAACCTCTGCTGTGTGGGCTCATCTATCGCTCACCACAATATAACAAGGACTTCCTCAGTGAGTTTTCAGAACTACTGGCTGAACTGCTGCCAAAATTTGACTCCCTGCTTTTTTGTGGAGATTTCAACGCACATATCTGTTGCCCAAGTAATCAACTTGGATGTGAGTTTCAGGACCTTCTGGACTCTTTTAACCTGTCGCAATCTGTCTCAGGGGCCACGCACAGTCAGGGTCATATATTGGACTTAATTATCTCCCACGGCCTTCACATATCTGCTGTGGAGATTCTGGACACCTGTATTTCAGACCACTTTCCCATCTTATTTGAATTTTCCACCCCTCCTGCACCAAAGGCTGTTCTCCCAGCCTATCTCTGCCGCTCCATCACCCCATCAACTCCAAGTCAGTTCACTGATGCCTTTAAGAGCACTGACTTACCCCCAATTTACACTACATGCATTCCGGCTCCGCTCTGGTCCGACCTCCGCTGCAAATACGCACCCATTATAATCAATGAGAGCGTTTATACATGCTCCGCACGACGGCGGCGAGTGACGGCGAGCGGACGGCAGTCCGTCAAAATTAGATCCGATCCTATTTATGCCGGACGCTGGAGCTGTGCCTGAGTCAACTTTTAAAGATTACGTCGCACCAACAGGAAAAGGAACGAGCACAACATCCGTATTTACAAAATAAAATCACCACGGGCGGACTAATCCTAGCTCTATACGGATTTATTTGTACAAAAATGCTGTCAAACTATCATTTATGACTATGCAAAAAACAATCAAACAGCGAGGCAGTCTCTACTGTTGTTCTCCTTCTTCCACCGAATGAATTGTTTTGTTCTGACTTCCTTATTTATCACTTGATTTATTGCGTGATCTCGCAATTCCCGCGCATGCGTCTCGGAGCGGCGTATCCAGGCAGACTGGAGCGGAGCGGAGGTAGTGTAAACTGGACTTGAAACGCTCAGCTGCGACCTGCGGAGCGGAGCGGAGCTGGAACGCATGTAGTGTAAATTGGGCGTTATACTCTGCCGTCAGCCTGGACCCATCTCTACATCCTGAGGACTTCATCACCTCCTTCCATCACACCTGCACAACGATCTTGGACTCCATCGCTCCTCTCAAACAGGCTTCTTCAAAAATCAAACCATCTCCATGGCTCAACGAAACAACGCCGGCTCTTCGACAACGTTGCAGGAAAGCTGAGCGAAAATGGAGGCGCGACCGGCTTCATGTGTCCCAGGGAATACTGAGAGACTGTCTCTGTGATTATCAAAATGCTGTTAAGCAGGCCAAGTCACAGTACCTCTCCAATTTAATCTCCACTAGCTCTAACCGGCCGAGGACGCTATTTAGCACAATCCAGTCTGTCATCAATCCCTCTGTCAATGTTCTGAAAACTGCCACACAGTCTACCTGTGACGACTTTCAGAGCTATTTTGTCAACAAAATACAGTAGACTCTATCAGGCAGAACATTGTCAGTCCATCCAACACTGTCCAATCATGTGCGTCTGCAATAACCACTGCTGTTTTTGACCAGTTCGACCTGGTTTCACTGCCTCACCTCATCAAGGTGGTTCAGCAGATGAAACCAACAAACTGTTCTCTGGACATCCATCCATCCATCCATCCATTTTCTTCCGCTTATCCGGGGTCGGGTCGCGGGGGTAGCAGCCTAAGTAGGGAGGCCCAGACTTCCCTCTCCCCAGCCACTTGGAGCAGCTCCTCTGGGGGAATCCCAAGGCGTTCCCAGGCCAGCCGAGAAACATAGTCCCTCCAGCGTGTCCTGGGTCTTCCTCTGGGTCTCCTCCCGGTGGGACATGCCCGGAACACCTCACCAGGGAGGCGTCCAGGAGGCATCCTAACCAGATGCCCGAGCCACCTCAACTGGCTCCTCTCGATGTGGAGAAGCAGCGGCTCTACTCCGAGTCCCTCCCGGATGACTGAGCTTCTCACCCTATCTCTAAGGGAGAGTCCAGACACCCTGCGGAGAAAACTCATTTCAGCCGCTTGTATCCGAGATCTTGTTCTTTCGGTCATAACCCAGAGCTCATGACCATAGATGAGGGTGGGAACGTAGATCGATCGGTAAATTGAGAGCTTTGCCTTTTGACTCAGCTCTCTCTTCACCACGACAGACCGGTACAGCGCCCGCTTCACTGCGGACGCTGCACCTATCCGCCTATCGATCTCACGCTCCAGTTTTCCCTCATTCGTGAACAAGATCCCGAGATACTTAAACTCCTCCACTTGGGGCAGGACCTCCTCCCCGACCCGGAGAGGGCATGCTACCCTTTTCTCTGGACATCATTCCCTCTAAAATGTTCAAAAAGTCTTTTGATGTAATTGGTCCTTGTGTTTTGTCATTTATTAACAGCTGTCTATCTTCAGGTTTTGTGCCATCTGCTTTCAAACACGCTGTGGTCAGGCCTCTTCTCAAAAAACCAGGCCTAGATCCTACAGCTCTCTCTAATTTCAGGCCAGTTTCCCATCTGTCATTTCTATCAAAGGTCCTAGAAAAGATTGTTTTTATTCAACTTCAATCTTTTCTAGAGCTCAACAACCTGTTTGAAAAATTTCAGTCAGGTTTTCGAGCTCGTCACAGTACTGAATCTGCACTGCTCAAAGTGCAGAATGACATTCTTCTGTCTCTGGATGCAAAAAACCCTGCTCTGCTGGTGATGTTAGACCTCTCAGCAGCTTTTGACACCGTCGACCATCAGGTACTAATCAACCGCTTGTCTCAGCAGGTTGGCCTCCAGGGAGCTGTGCTAGAATGGTTCAGATCTTACCTAACTGGGAGAACTTTTTCTGTCATGATAGGTGATCTGTCCTCCTCTTCATCAACCCCTCTGACCTCTGGCGTACCACAGGGATCCATTCTGGGGCCAGTCCTCTTCTCTCTTTACATGCTGCCATTAGGATCAATCATTGCACGTCATAACCTGTCTTTTCACATGTATGCAGACGATTTACAAATCTATCTGCCAGTCACTCCCAACCCCTCACCCAGTTCAAACACTCTTGTCAACTGCTTAAATGACATTAAGCACTGGCTCTCTCAAAACTTCCTCCACCTAAACACAGATAAAACTGAATGCATTTTATTTAGTGCACCCGGTGACACCAGCAACATCCTTCCCAGTCCCAGTGTTGGTTTTCCCCTCCCCCACTTCAACCCGGTGGTCAGAAATCTTGGAGTGCAGCTTGACTCCAACTTAAAGTTTGATAAACAGATCAGTTCTGTTGTCAAGACCAGCTTCTTTCAGCTCCGACTGCTCTCCAAAGTCAAGTCATTTCTCAGCCGTGGTGATCTGGAGAAGGCCATCCATGCCTTTGTGACCTCCAGACTTGACTATTGTAATGCTTTGTATGTTGGTATTAATCAATCCTCCATCTCCCGTTTACAGCTTGTACAGAACTCTGCCGCGCGCTTTTTGACCAACACACGAAAATATGAACACATCACTCCTGTCCTGTCCTCTCTACACTGGCTCCCGGTTCAGTTCAGGATACAGTTCAAGCTGCTGCTGTTTGTTTTCAAAGCTCTGAATGGACTTGCTCCTCTCTACATCTCAGAACTTTTGAAAGTCCATCAGCCCAGCAGAGCTTTACGATCTGCCAGTCAACACCTGCTGGAGGTGCCTCGCTCAAGGTACAAACAATGGGGAGACCGGTCATTTTCTGTTGCCGGCCCAAAAGCCTGGAACAGTCTCCCCCTTGAGCTGCGTGCCACCTCTGATCTGACTCTGTTCAAAACCAGACTGAAGACCCACTTGTTCAAAAAAGCTTTCAGTGTGTAACTTTTATTACTTTGGTATTTTAGTATGTAGCATTTTTATTTCCATTGCCTCCTTTTATTGCTGTTGTTTTTTATTCTATTTTCACTGATTTATTGTACCGGTTTTTATATTTTCTGTCCTGTTAAGCACCTTGGTCAATGCAAGGCATTGTAGGAAGGTGCTATACAAATAAAGTTTATTATTATAAGCAGGAAAGAGGTCAGTGGACGCATCCCGACTTCCGGTTGAGCGAATGACAGGGTAGGATGCGTTCAAGCTGAGCTCCCGCAGCAACTAATAATTGCTATTTTTTTTGGCACATTTTTGATGGTTTAACACGTCTTCTCAGTATTTATTCTTTTTTGCCTGCTATTATAACCCGTCTCAAGTCTCAAGTGTCGGCTTTTTAACCAAGTTGCCTCCGAAACTTAAATCATCTGCACAGAAGTCGGCGTCTCCACCACGCGCTGACACACCCTCCTGCACGGAGGAGCACTCTGACAGCTCTACCTCAGCTGCTTTCAAAGCCGAGCTGCTGTCAGCTCTGCGGGTTGAAATGGCAGCTATTTTCAAGACAGAACTCCAAGCAGCTTTTACTGAAAACTTATCGAATATAAAAGCTGAGCTCCTCGCAGTGAAGTCAGAATTAACCAGCAGTATTTCAACCATTCAGCTGGATGTGCGTGCGTTGAAGGACACCGTGGGCGCGCTGGAGACGTCATGCTCCACATGCTCCGATGACATCACCTCCCTGCAGGCTACAGTGGATACAGCTGTCGTGCGTTGAAGGACACCGTGGGCGCGCTGGAGACGTCATGCTCCACATGCTCCGATGACATCACCTCCCTGCAGGCTACAGTGGAACAGCTGTCCGCTGACTTTAAAAGACTGGACACTAAATGTGATGAACTTGAAGCCAGATCTCGTCGCAATAATTTGCGGCTGATAGGAATTTCTGAAGATTTCTCCATTTCATCTACATCTGTTTCCACGTTGCTTAAAGATGCGTTTCAGCTGGAGAAGGAGCCGCTGGTGGACCACGCCCATCGCACTTCCCAACCAAAACCTAAATCTGGTGAGAGACCTCGTCCTATAATTGTTCGCCTGCATTATCTTTCTGACTGTATGGACATATTGCGACGAGCCAGGACCCAGCAGCGGATCATGATGGGTGACACACGTTTGTCTGTTTTCCCTGACCACACGCCGAGGACGGCACGTGCACGCGCAGCCTTTAACGATGTTCGCCGTCAGCTGCGGGAGATCCCTGGGATCCGTTTTGGACTGCTCTACCCAGCGCGACTTCGGGTCACGCATAACGGCACAGAGAGGGAGTTTACTTCACCAGAAGAGGCCACTGTCTTCATCAACTCACTGAAGACTTAAAACTTTCCAAAGATGTGCCACATTGATGAATCCTGATGAGCTTGTGGGAGCTCAAACTGCAGCTTTTCTGCTACTACGTTGCTACAAACCGTAAGCATAAACTTTAGAGTTTTGACTCCGTCTGGAGTCTGCACTGGGTTCTCCATCGTTTGGGGATGGGGTCGTTGTAAGTGCTGTGGGGAGGGGGGTGGTGGGGGGTGTTTATTTGTTTTATTTTATTCTCTTTTTTTTTTTTTTTTGGGTGTGTGTCTTTTGTTTTGTGTGGGGAGCATTGCATTATATTCAGATTGTTTTTGTGCCTTTTTTTCCAATTCATTTGAAATATGTCTAATGATAATAATGTGAATATTCCACAAATGGGCTCTTCTGTGAGATTTTTGAGCTGGAATATTAAAGGTATGGGCAGCCCACTTAAGAGGTCAAAATTTTTGCCCATTTGAAACGTCTCAAAGCTGATCTAGTGTTTTTACAGGAAACCCATATGCGTATCAAAGATCAGGTCAGGCTAAAATGTTCTTGGGTTTCTCAGGTGTTTCATTCAAATTTCAATTCTAAAGCCAGGGGGGTTGCTATTTTAGTTGGTAAATCTATTCATTTCTCAGCTTCTAAAGTTATATCAGATAAAAACGGCAGATATTTAATCGTTTCTGGTACTTTATTTCATATCCCAGTTCTGCTAGTTAATATATATGCTCCTAATTTTGATGATCCAAGATTTATGAATAAACTATTTGAATCTCTTCCTTCTTTAGACAATAATTTCGTCATAGTAGGCGGGGATATGAACTGTGTCACCGACCCCAATTTAGATAGGTCTCACCCACGCAGATTGGTTCCATCATTAATGGCTAGATCACTTTCGGATTTTATGTCAAAAAATGGATGTGTTGATCCTTGGAGATTTTATAATCCCCAAATCAAGAAATTTTCTTTTTTTTCCCATTTACATCAGTCTTTCTCTCGTATTGATTATTTGTTTGTTGACACTAAGCTGTTACCAAATGTTCTATCTGTTGATTATCATCCTATTGTAATTTCTGATCATGCTCCTCTTTCATTAGATATTAAGTTTGCTTTTCAACATCGGTATGTCACACCTTGGAGATTCAACCCCCTTCTTCTTTCAGATGAAGGGAACATGAGGGAGACCATATATTGTGTCTTTAAACACATATAGTGCCACCCAGATGTAACTAAAGGATTTTAACAGGGGTCAGTATTAAGCTGACCTCTTTATCCTTAATTAATCTACTTATTCAGATTGAATAGTAATTTCACGGATTCTTTTCTTTTTCAGTTTACCCAATATTTCTGTGATCTTTATGATGGATAAATAAATAAAGCCATTAAGTGACAGAGACGTTAACTTAGTTGGTATGCCAAAGACACTACCATTTATTTAAAATAAATCACTAAATTAACACCATTACACTTGATTGACATGATTTCACTTTCTTTCAATTTAATACGTCAGCACACTTGAATTACAACACAACAGACCTAAATACAGGGTGTTAAACATATTTAGTCTGAGGGCTCTTTAACTTAATTAGTTTCCAGCTTAGAATTTGAGGGAAAAGAATAGGAGGAAAGATGGAGAGATGGTTTACAGGAAATGGTCTTGAGCATGTTACCAAAAGTGACACTTTCCGTCCGACTTCTGCTAAACCCCAGGTACGTTTGTAAACAGCTCTTTACCTTTTGACGACAGCCCGGTAAGAGAGAAGACCTTGTAGCTTTTCAGATGCACGGGTCCTTGTGGGAACCAGTACCTCCGAGCAGGTTATTCGTTTACCTTCCAACGTCTCCTGGTTTCGCGTTGGTCATCAGAAAATGCGTCAGCTCCTGGCCTCTGACTTCAAGATAACTATTCCATGAAGGAATAAACAAAGTTTTGAGCTTGTACGCTCGGTTCAAGTGGACTCATAACAGCATGTTATCAGTCCCAGCTGAATGACTGTCCTTGGCGGGTGACAGGCATTCATTCAGCTCTTTGGGACGTCTTCATGTCTTGAAGTTCCCAGCAAACTCAACCGTTCCAGCAACAGCTTAGAACTTAAAGAGAATCCGAGAGGAGTGAGACTTGGCTCTTTTTCATTGGTCCACTTGTTATCACTATTCAAGGTGAAATTCAGCGCAGAGAAGGAAATTGTTTAGGAAAAGTATCTGAGTGAGAGACTTTCAGACGCTAGATGAGAGTTTTAGCTGAAACTCGACAAAAACAATTTCTGTATAAGTCAGTTTGACATTTTAGCTGAACTTTGACACCTTTTCATTTGCAGAAATGACACATTGATGTTTCACATTTAAAGAATAACAGCATATAACATATATCATGAAAATGACAAAAGTTATTCTTTTGATTACATTAGAATAAAATCAAAGATAGAAATAGTCTCTTTTGGTGACTATATTCTCAGATTACAACTAATGGAATAATTTGTAGTAAATGTCTTGTTTTACTGAGAGGTCAGTAAAGGTCATCTCTGGAACAGTTCAAAAGTACACAGGTGTATCAAAGTGGACACGGTCATGCCCACTACACAGATGAAAAGTTTAATACATTTATTTCAGCTCAAATTGATGATTTCATTACAATAAACCAAAACGAGAATGATCCAATCTCATATTCTTTACTATGGGAATCACTAAAAGCATTTTTACGAGGGCAAATAATTTCATATTCCGCCCATTTGATTAAGATGCGTAAGGCGAAATTGCTAGAACTGAGTGCTAATATTACTAATCTTGATCAACAAATTGCTGACTCTCCCTCACCTAGTTTATTTAAACAACGGGTTGACTTACAAACTAAATTTGATCTTATCACCACCAATGAGGAAGAACATCTTCTTTTACGATCACGTTCTACTTATTATGAACATGGTGATAAGGCTAACCGATTACTCGCTCATCAGCTGCGTCGTCGGGCAGCTTCGCAGATGATCCCACAGATAATGGACTCATCAGGCACTTTGCATCACGATCCCACTACAATTAATTCAGTTTTTCAGTCATTTTATTCTTCGTTATTTAAATCTCAATTTCCATCTAATCCTAATGAAATGAATCAGTTTCTTGATAGTCTCAAGTTTCCTGTGATAAATTCAAATGTTGCTAGGGAACTTGATTTGCCTTTATCCATGGAGGAGATTGTCACTGCCCTGAAAAACATGCAAAGCAACAAAGCTCCTGGTCCAGATGGATTTCCTGTTGAATTTTTAAAAAAATTCCAGGACAGGCTTTTTCCGATACTTCATGCTGTATACATCGAATCATTACAAAAGGGTAATCTCCCCCATACTTTAACACAAGCCTCTATTAGTCTCCTCTTAAAAAAAGATAAAGATCCTAATCTTTGTAGTTCATATAGACCTTTATCTTTAATAAATGTAGATGCTAAGATTCTTGCTAAGGCTTTGGCTTGTCGTCTTGAAAATATAGTTCCAACTATTGTTTCACATGAACAAACTGGATTTGTTAAGGGGAGACAACTATTTTTTAATATCCGTACACTTTTAAACATTATTTATTCCAAAACCACTACTGAAACACCTGAAGTAGTTATCTCGATTGACGCTGAGAAAGCGTTTGACAGAGTTGAATGGGATTATTTATTTGCAGTTTTAAGGAAGTTTGGATTGGGTGATGCATTTATTTCTTGGATATGTCTGTTCTATATTTCTCCTCATGCTAGTGTCTCTTCTAATAGTATTCAATCTAGTTTTTTTAGACTTTTTCGTGGCACAAGACAAGGATGTCCATTATCCCCCCTATTGTTTTCTCTGGCCATTGAGCCGCTTTCAATTTTTTTAAGGGCATCTAACATTTTTACTGGGCTTTCCCGATTAGGTTCTGAATTCAAACTATCTCTTTATGCTGATGATTTACTGTTATATGTTTCAAATCCTACTCTTTCAATTTCATAAATTTTATCTGCTTTTCAGAGATTTGGATCATTTTCTGGTTATAAAGTAAATATTGCTAAAAGTGAATGTTATCCAATTAACGCAGCTGCATTAAAGCTTTTGAACTGTGACATACCATTTAAATTGAGCAGCTCTGGTTTTAAGTATCTGGGTGTTAATGTAACAAGATCATTAAGTTCTCTTTTTGATGCTAATTTTTTGCCTTTAATTTCTAAAATTAAATTGGACCTCCAAAGATGGAATAGTTTGCCTCTCTCACTTATAGGTAGAATCAATGTAATTAAAATGAATGTCTTACCCAGATTCTTATTTTTCTTCAATTCTCTCCCACTATTTCTGCCAAAACATTTCTTTAAAACACTAGATCAAGTTATTTCTGGCTTTATATGGTGTGGAAAATCACCCAGAATCAGCAAAACCACACTGCATAGATGCAAATTCAATGGTGGATTGTCACTTCCTAATTTTCAGCTTTATTATTGGGCGGCCCATATTCACAAGATTTCATATTGGTTTGGATCTTTTGACTTCCCATGGTGCAAGTTGGAGTCATTATCCTGCTCCCAGTCCTCATTAAGTGCTCTTCTTACTTCTCCTACTACATCTAACTTGTCTCGTTTCACTAACAATCCAGTAGTTCGCTCTGTTTTAAAAATTTGGTGTCAGTTTAGGAGGCACTTCAAATTTAATTCAGCATCTACACTTACTCCTTTACTGAAAAATCACTTATTTCAACCAGCACTCACAGATTCAGCATTTTTATTATGGGGTAATAAAGGGCTGATATGTTTTAATGACCTCTATAAAGAAGGTATCTTTTCCACTTTTACGGACCTCTCAGTTGAATTTCATCTCCCTCCTTCTCATCTATTTCGTTATTTTCAAATTAGACATTGTGCTAAGACTCTGTTTTCTGATTTCCCTTCCAAGCCGCAGAACTTGCAATGGGAGATGTTTCTGAGTTGGGATCCTCTTCAAAAGTCATATATCTCTAAAGTTTATAATGAAATTCTTTCTTTAGATTCTTCACCCATTACCAAGATCAAGGCGGCTTGGGAGCTCGAACTGGGTCTAAATTTGGGAGAGGATTGGTGGAATAATGCTCTTAAGAACATTCATTCAAGTTCAATCTGTGCTCGACTTTCGCTTATACAGTTTAAAGTTCTTTTTAGGGTTCATTTCTCCAAAACTCGCCTGTCGCAATTCTTCCCTTCCGTTTCTGACAAATGTGATAAATGTCATGCACCTTCTTGTAATTTAACTCACATGTTTTATTCCTGTGCATCACTTCATAGTTTTTGGCAGAATTACTTTGATACAATGTCAAAGATTCTCTCTATGGTCATTGAACCCTCACCCCATGTTGCGATATTTGGGCTTCCAGTTAATTATAAACAGTTCACTTCGGATCAATTGAATATTTTATCATTTACTTCCTTATTGGCAAGACGCCGTCTTCTTTTTCATTGGAAATCAACTAAACCACCATCTACTGGGCAGTGGCTAAAAGATACCATGTCTTTTCTAAAATTGGAGATGATTAGATATTCAATTAAAGGCAATTCCGCAAAATTTTATAAAATATGGAGTCCTTTCATGACATTTTTTCACGCTCTTCATTCTCTTCATCTGGATTGATTGAAATATCCCCATCTGGATTGATTGTAATACCCCACATTTTATTTTATTATTATTATTTTTATTTATTTATTTATTTTCTCTTTCTCCACTTCTATTTTTTTTATTTTTTTATTTATTTAATTAATTATTTAGTTATTTTTTTTCTTTAAGTGTGTATTTGTTGTATTTTGTTAAATCATGTAAGAAAAAAAGAAATATTAATAGGAGATACCTTGTTTACTTGGATTTGTGTTATTTGATGTTATGAAGAGGTTATGTACTACATGGTATATTATGTTATGGATAACTAATATTGTGTTTGCTTGTATCTATTTTTTCTTCTCCTAATAAAAATATATAAAATAAAATAAAAAGTTTATTATTATTATTAACATCTGCAGCTGCTGTGGTGAACATCTGCAGCTGCTGTCATTAAGGTTGTAGAGGAGAGAGACTGTGATGAAGTGAAGATTCAACACAATCTGCTGCTTCTTTAGATACAGAACTTTACTAAATGTCTGTGAATGATTTTGCCCAGAGACGACGTCTGTTGTGACTTGGAGCTACAGAAATTAACTGAATGCTCCACCATCCTTCTACTGCACCTCTGTAAATACATTCTAATGTTTGTGATTGTTGAACATGTCCGCTGCTTTGGCAAACCCAGTTCCTGCCAGGGGCTCAGTAACGATGTTCTTGATGCTGTCTGGTTACCTGCAGCTGCTGTCTCTGCTGATCATCTGTGTGTTTGTAGGAACTTCAACATGAAACCTGCTCTGAGCTTCATGCTAGACTTCAGAGCTGAAGCATCTGTCCCTGTTGCTGCTAGATATATGATGATGATGAAGGGCAAGATGAAGGTCAGGGCTATGGGAGGAGATTTGTTGCTGCAGCTACAAATGAATCTATTATGAGCTGGTTATGTGATCGCACTTCTAAAGATTCCCTTGTGGTTTCTTCTGCAGCTTCACATGCAGCCTCTCGTTACACTCAGAGGTCCTGGTGCTGGTTCAGGTCCAGCAGGTCCAGTTGAAAGTTTCAGCTGTAAATCCTGCAATATGCACTGAGTATTAAATCCCTGCAGGAATGTTCTGGTCTCAGAAGGAGGATTAAATGCATGGAACCTCCTGCTGTTAGCTCAGGCTAGCTGCTCCCTTTGGTTTCTAATAGGAATGCTAGCAATTCTGAGAAGTTCTCACCTGGAACAAGAAAAGGTCAGCAGCTAAACTGAAGTCAGACAAGAACAGAAATCCTGTCAGAAAACATTTTCATGAACAAAACAGTTTATATCATCATCATGTTTCCATCTGTTTGCATTCCTGCAGCTCTTCATCTTCAGGACTATCAAGGTGGACTCGATGAACTTCACTCAGTGTGCGTCTCATGGCAGCTTCCGTCATCGCTGGCAGGAAACAGTTTACAACATGTTTCACTTCATCACGTTGTACGTCGTCCCTCTGCTGATGATGAGCTGCTGCTACAGCCGCATCCTGCTGCGCATCAACCAGCAGCTGCTGCAAGACAAAGGTAGCTCACCTGAAGTGTACATGTAACACACCTGTAATGCAGCTGTAACACACCTGTAATACAGCTGTAACACATCTGTAACACACCTGTAATGCAGCTGTAACACACCTGTAATGCAGCTGTAACACACCTGTAATGCAGCTGTAACACACCTGTAATGCAGCTGTAACACACCTGTAATGCAGCTGTAACACACCTGTAATGCAGCTGTAACACACCTGTAATGCAGCTGTAACACACCTGTAATGCAGCTGTAACACACCTGTAATGCAGCTGTAACACACCTGTAATGCAGCTGTAACACACCTGTAATGCAGCTGTAACACACCTGTAATGCTGTAACACACCTGTAATGCAGCTGTAACACACCTGTAATGCAGCTGTAACACACCTGTAATGCAGCTGTAACACACCTGTAATGCAGCTGTAACACACCTGTAATGCAGCTGTAACACACCTGTAATGCAGCTGTAACACACCTGTAATGCAGCTGTAACACACCTGTAATGCAGCTGTAACACACCTGTAATGCAGCTGTAACACACCTGTAATGCAGCTGTAACACACCTGTAATGCAGCTGTAACACACCTGTAACGCAGCTGTAACACACCTGTAATGCAGCTGTAACACACCTGTAATGCAGCTGTAACACACCTGTAATGCAGCTGTAACACACCTGTAATGCAGCTGTAACACACCTGTAATGCAGCTGTAACACACCTGTAATGCAGCTGTAACACACCTGTAATGCAGCTGTAACACACCTGTAATGCAGCTGTAACACACCTGTAATGCAGCTGTAACACACCTGTAATGCAGCTGTAACACACCTGTAATGCAGCTGTAACACACCTGTAATGCAGCTGTAACACACCTGTAATGCAGCTGTAACACACCTGTAATGCAGCTGTAACACACCTGTAACGCAGATGTAACACACCTGTAACGCACCTGTAACACACCTGTAATGCAGCTGTAACACACCTGTAATGCAGCTGTAACACACCTGTAATGCAGCTGTAACACACCTGTAATGCAGCTGTAACACACCTGTAACGCAGATGTAACACACCTGTAACGCACCTGTAACACACCTGTAATGCAGCTGTAACACACCTGTAACGCAGATGTAACACACCTGTAATGCAGCTGTAACACACCTGTAACGCACCTGTAACACACCTGTGAAGTAAACATGAGGGAGACCCTATATTGTGTCTTTAAACACATATAGTGCTACCCAGATGTAAAGGATTTTAACAGGGGTCAGTATTAAGCTGACCTCTTTATCCTTAATTA
>JBBPBX010028793.1:23814-36309 GCA_038048925.1 Garcialebias charrua | reverse complement strand
GAGCCAAGATGGTCTAGTGGCAGGGCTTTTGACTTGGGACCCGAAGGACGCGGGTTCGCGCCCCGGCCACTACCCACCTTGGGGTGTCTATGAGTGCACACCTATTTCTCCAGCTCCCCGGGCGCTTTCGGGCTGCTCACTGCACCACCTGGTAGGTGGTTGGGTTAAATGCAGAGACGAATTTCGTCTGTGTATGGGAAACATACGCAGATGACAGGAAAAAGACATTATTATTATTATTATTATTATTATTATTTTAAATTTATAAATCACATCAATGTATGGGGTATAGAAGATGAGTATTTTAGGAGTGGCATTGCTCCCTGACAAGAAGGCATATTATTGTGATACCTTCAATCTTCCACTGTGCTAAGCTTAGCTGTTGCAGTCAAGATGAGCGAACTCTTCGGCTGTTGCTGCCTGTAGCTGATATAATAGTCTGTCTGAGTGGAGGCCCACAGGATTTTCACATGATGTTTTGCTCAGGCTTCGAGCTGGAAATACACTCTTGCTAAAGATCTTCAAGCTGCACGGAGCAGATACTGAAATGAACAGAGGAGGAGAGAAAGGATGAGGGAGAAGTGGCGTTAATAATCCATCATGTGGTTAGTCTCTGGTTTAATGTCCTCACTCCTCTCCCTTTTGCTTTCTTCTTCTTATCACCTGCTGCTGAACGGTGAAGGCGGATGATCATGTTCCTGTATCTTGTGTGTATGTGTGTGTGCCAGTACTTTATTTGGATGCAGATCGACATTTGGTTAACCTTTAGAAAACGATTCAAGATGGCTGCCACAACCAAGTGACCCTCAAAATCCCCAAACCGGTAAAAGCTCAGTCAGTTTAATTATTTACCTAAAAGGCAAGTAGCTGAGCCTGACATGTAACACTGAGTGATAACAGATTGTGCTTCATTTGAAATTTTATGAATAACAATTAGGAGACAACTTTGTGAGAAAAGTTTCTCAGGAGTGGGTTTGAATAAAACATCTAGAAAGTAATCAAGTCCAATTTATTTAAATCAAAAGTCATTATTTTAATCTATATTTTTACTTTTACCTGAGTATGTTTTCAGAGTCAGAGATATTTGTCATACACATCACATGTGGTACATGAGGTGGGACGAAACTATGTACACAGGGTCCCAGTTACATCCAACAAAAACACACATTGTAAAAAAAAACAACTGTAATTTATGAGTCATAAACTAAGAATATACTAAGCACCAATGGTACAAAAATAATGTGTCAAAACAACAGCAGCACAGCCCGTGCTTAAAATCATACACTTAAAATCCCATTACTGTAATTACTCAATAAATATGAGAACCTTCACATCCATCTGTCCGTCCATCCATCCATCCGTCTGTCCATCCATCCACCCGTCTGTCCGTCCGTCCATCCATCCATATCCATTATCTTTTACTCATTTCTTCTATTTTGGGTCACAAGGGTCACATCCAGCAGTCAGACTTGAATTTAAAATCTTACTTCTAACCTACAAAGCCCTCAACAACCTAGCTCCATCTTATATTACAGATCTTATTGTTCCATATTTTCCTAACAGAGCAGTTTGCTCTCAGACTGCAGGTTTACTTGTGGTTCCTAGAGTTTCCAAAAACAGAATGGGGGGAAGATCTTCAGTTATCAGGCTCCTCTCTTGTGGAACCAACTTCCAGTTTCTGTCCATGAGGCTGACACATTGTCCAGTTTGAAGACTGGGATTAAGACTTTCCTTTTTGATAAATCCTATAGTTAGGGTTGTTATACTAAGCNGTGGCGGCTCCTGAAATGTCCACCGGGGGGGCTATTTCTCCAAAATGAAAAAAAAAAATTCCCAAGTTCAACTAGTTTTTTTAAATCAAATGCAGATTAATACAAGGTCAACAGAACAATTAAATGCTCAGGATGAGAAGAACCAATTTGACTCACTAAAACAACAAAGAACAAACAAAAATATATATAAATAAATAAATTATATATAAATTATAGAAAGGAAAATAAGTGAGATTAAAACATTTCTGCATTTCTACTTGCAAGAGGCTTTGTTTTCATTCTCCAGATCAATACGTAAGTGTTAAGAAATAGTAAAACACCACAAGTGACATTTAGTATATAAAATTATTAATGTTTGATCATTTTTTACAAGAAAATTTAAAATAAATGTAGCCATCAGAGTCCAATACTGTACAATAACCTGAGCTGGCAACCTAACTCCACAAACAAACAAAGAAAAAAACAAACTCACCAGTTGCCACTTTTAGAATAAACAGTAAGCTGAAGGCTTTTATCACAAACAGAGCCACCTAAAAGTGGAGAGTATATCAGTCAGGAATGGTAATATATTAATATAAGCATTAGATAAAGGCTAGCATTAGCATGCTAGCTCCAAAAACAAACTCACCAGTTGCCACTTTTAGAATAAACAGTCAGCTGAAGTCTTTTCTCACAAACAGCCATCTAAAATTTGAGAGGCATATCAGTCAGAAATGCAAATAGACATTAGATAAAGGGCATTCAATGATTTAAAACTTACCTGATCAAGCCTGCTTGAGTCACTGACCGCATGGCTCATTTTCCAGACCAAAAATAAATAAATAATAATAAATAAACGGCCAGAAACACGCGATCGGTAGGTATAGAGCTCATGTTGGACGTGTTCAGGGCAGTGAAAACTGCGTCCAGCATCTTCCCATTGTTTTGTAACGTCGTGGAATAACTGCGCATGCGCCTTTTATAACGAGAGTCAATGGATAAGATATATGTGCCCCAAAACAGGAAATATGTCACCAATCAGAAAACGTTTTTTGAAACAAACAATATAACTCATCATTACTCATAAAATATTTATCCTACACAACTAAAAACATATATGCATATATTTCGAAATATTTTTGTTTTAGTATTTCATTTTTATTTAAAAAAAATTAAAGTCTTCAATGTAAAATGGTCCAGAAGTTCCAGTGGGACGGCGCCCTAGTGCCCCCTATTGGCCGGCCGCCCCTGGCTTGGACTACTAGAGGACAAAATTACATAATTACCTTAAATGAATTGTTAAAATTGAATTGTTTTCATTTGATATTAATTCAATCTTGACATGTGATTCTTGACCTGCCATTGTGTATCTGTTCTTCCTTCTTGTTCCTCTCAAACCCAGCTGGTTGAAGCAGATGGCCGCTTGTCCTGAGCCTGGTTCTGCCAAAGGTTTCTTCCTCATGAGGGAGTTTTTTCTTTCCACTGTCGCCTTCATGCTTGCTCAAGATGAGAGTTCTGTGATGGAGTTAAAGTCAGAGCAGTCTGCTCCTCAGATAAATAAGGTTAACTTATTTTATATATATATCAATGTTTCTGTTCAGTGCCCTGAGATGACGTCCGTTGTGAATCGGTGCTATATAAATAAACTAAATTGAATTGCCCCGGCAGTGACACAGCAAACCCCCTCTCCCTTTGGTCCTGCTTTCAAGTGTTCAGTCTCAGAGGAATGGACTGGACGACCTGTGCACACTGATTTATTGTGAGCGGGACACGAGGAGCTGTTGTGTCTTTGCCTTTATGAAAACATGGCTGTCTATCCCTGACTTTAATGCGGCTCCAGACAACTTCTTTAGCCGTTTTCGCATTGACCGGCCCTCTATGGCCCGGGCCGCCCCGCCCCGCCTTCTAACCCGGGTTCAGCGTGTTCGCATTTTCCTTTTTTTCCCCGGGTCCGCCCTCGTTTTGGAACCATCTCCACCGTGGTTCTGTTCGGGCCGAGCTCCCCCGGCCCAGTTTGATGTCATTTACTGCTCACATTTGATTTGTTGTTTGCAGCAGGGGCTGGACTCAACCTAACAACCTCAGCGCGAGGGCTGAATTTCATTAAAAATTAACTACAGAAACCCCTAAAAAAATTGTTAGCTGAATTAGTTTTTCTGAGTTAAATTTTTGTTAATAACTGATTACAAATCAGCTTATGTATCAGCTTATGTTAGAACGTAAATAACACGAAGCGCGCACCCATTTCCGCCTTTCCGCGCGACCTGAATGTCATTAAAATATAACTAATATTGTCTAACTCTTGCGCGCAGCCAGGGTTTTAAAATATAACTAATAATCTCTAACTTCTACGTGCAGCTAGAATGTTAAGAGGAGTGATTCCTATATAGGTAAAGTGGACACCTAAAAATCCAGTCCGCCGCTGTAGCTCAAAGCGATCGCACACTGCTGTTACAATCTTTTATCTTGACCCGGTGAAGCGGTTCGCTTCCCACCTGGTACGAAGTAATTTTACTTTTTTTTTTTATTGGAGTAAATAAAAAGGAGTTGTGTTAACCAAACAAACTCCCTTTTATTTACTCCTCTCTTAAAACACTGTAAGCGCGCACACAAGAACACTCCACCCACGTCAAGTGAACACCCCACCCACTTCAAGGCTTGCTCTCCGGACAGTGCGTAATGAACGAGGGCGGGCCAGGGCTGGCTCTGGGCCAACCAGAGACGAGCCGGACTGGGGAGGGCCGGTCAATGCGAAAACGGCCTTTGTCTACCAGCTCAACAGAACCGAGTCACATCTGCAACACTTTATATGTTTACTGCTGCTGCACTGTGTGTCTGTGTCATGTGGTCGCTGCCTTGCCATCATAGTTTAGTTAATCTCAATGTTGCTCACTGCCTGTGCAGTGACCTGTCACACAATCTGTGATGGTTCTTCTCATCCTGAGCATTTCATTGCATTGTTGACCTTGTGTTGACCCGCATAACTAAACAATAAACTATTACTGGCTTCTTATCTCAGCAGACCAGCTATATTTACTCAGCAGCTCCATGGCAGCTGTTTTTTTTAAATCACGGTGGAAAACTATTTCCAATAACATGACCATCAAAGTTCAAATAGATTTATTATTATAGGAATATAGTTTTAAACAAGCATACATACAATCAGAAGCTGCCTAAAATTTATATTATTTTGATCAGTTGTTACGTTTCTGATCATCATCACAGATGATAACAATTATTAATGATTAATGTAGTCTAACTGGAACTTCTGGAAGTGCAAAGTGTGTGCATTCAGGTGTTTTAAGCACATTTCTCATGTTTGCTGAGAATTATGCGAGTTAAATAAGAAAATTAGATTTGGTTGAATAGAATAATTTTGCCTAAAACTAGAGTTCATTATTTACAATCTTTAGAATAAATTATAAAATGAAAACATGTCCCTGAATAAACATTGAGTTAAGTTTAGGTTGAGCACACTCATTTGATCAGCGTCTAAATGTAGAGCACTGACTGGCTTTAAAAATAAGAGTACAATTATTAGTTTTACGTTATTTGACATGGATCCGTCGGCCTTGATCAGGGGTGTCCAGTCCTGGTCCTCGAGGGCCATCATCTTGCATGTTTGACATTTTTCCCGCTCCACCACCTGACTCAAAGGTTGAATCAGCTCTTCATGTTCTGCTGAAGCTTGTTAATCACACATTAATTTAAATCAGGTGTGCTGGAGCAGAGGAACATCTAAAACATGCAGGACAGAGAACCAGGACTGTACCTGACTCTCCCAACTTCTTGCAGACTGATACACACTGGCCTAAATACAGTGGTGGGATGTAACTAAATACAAGTACTTTGTTACCGTACTTAAGTACATTTTTCATGTATCTGTACTTTACTTAAAGCTGGGGTATGTAACATTGTAATGTAGTCTGTAACTTTTCAAACAATATATTTTTAACATATTTCTTCACTCTGTCACTATCTACTGACAGACTGATGTTAGACAAAGTAATCTCTGAAAAAAACTATAGTCCCCTTGCTTCTCTATCAGCATTTATAAAAACACTGAAAACACAGAGTGACCCGGACAATGACCAGCCAATAAAAACAGAGTTGTTTGTCACGCCCCAACCCACGCCCCCGCCTGTCACAGCCTCAGCGCCGCGGCTCGTTCTCATTCAAAGGATTGCAAAGCGATGCAGGACTGTTTTTTATGTGACACAAATGTATTAAATATCCCTTCTTCATCCCAGAGCTGGACTTTTATTTAGTTTTTTTGCCAAAAGTCAAGTGATCGCTTCATCCTCCACTCACAGGAATGAGGAAATGGATTTGTCACGACTCACGAGCGAATTAAATCATGTCCAAATTGGCTGGTGATGCTCTGCTGATTACAGGGTCTTTTTGTGTTGTTGGACGAGTGATTCATGGTTTTATTATATTTTTTAAACAGTTATATTATCATATAAACACAGAACTTCGCAGCGCAGAGACAGGACATGTAGTGGGGGCGGAGCATTCCAGACATTCCAAACCTGCGCTGACAGACATGAGGAAATCACGAGCGCATGTCCAACGTTGCTTCGTGAACCTCTGCTGATTTCTGCTGGTTTTTGTGTTGTTGGACAAGTGCTCCATGGTTTTATAATATTTTTAAAAGGTTTTATTAACATATAATCACAGAACTTTGCAGCGCAGACAGGACATGTAGTGGGGGCGGAGCATTCCAAACCTGCACTGACAGAAAGAGGAAATCACGAGCGAATTAAATCATGTCCAATGTTGTTTCTTGAAGCTATGATGATTTCTGCTGGGTTTTGTGTTGTTGGACAAGTGCTCTATGGTTTTATTATATTTTTAAAAGTTTTTTTTAAACATATAATCACAGAATATTGAAGCGCTCCGAGCAGACACACAGCAGGGGGCGGAGCAGAACTAAAGTTCAGCAGAAGCACGGACTGTCTGGCTCCTCCTCTGAGCCATATATAGCTCTGAGGGGGAGGTAGCAGAATGCTTTTCTGCGCTGAAAATATTTCTAAGTCCCAGAGTGTCCCAAAAATCGCAGACCATACCTTTAAGTAGACTTTTGACTTTTACCCCACTACATTTTACATTAAGTATCTGTACTTTCTACTACACTACATTTCTATAATGTGTTACACGTCACATTCACGTTGCAGTTTTAAAATGTGTTCGTTAGTTTGAAAGTAACCAATGGTGAGAGGGTAGGTGGTCCACTGAATCACTGCAAAGTGGGCAGGTTACGTTACACCAACCTTCAAGAAGAGCCTAAAAGTTTTTGTTTTGAATCATCAGCTGATCAAGCTTAAGATATCATTTAAATCCAATGCATGTTTGTTAGTATTGGTACTGACGCTAACGCTACAGCTGCTGTGCTGTTTGCAGGTAGACGGTCAAACCGGTCCAAAAGGACCGAATGAATGGGTTCAGAGCCAAAACTCTGCAGTTCACACCTGACAAATGAACTAACTCACTGCTGAAATGAATTATTGATGGTTTTCTTTTAGCTACTCCCCTCTGCAACCTCTGTGACCCCTGTGAGTCCTGACCCATGTTTTGATTCTGTTGGGCCTTTCTTCCTGTTAAAAGGGAGTTTTTTTTCTTCCTGCCATCATCAATGCTCTGCTCAGGTGGAAGACTGCGATGAAGTGAAGACTCATTGCGATCTGTTGCTATCTTTAGAAAACCTTGACTAATTAATATTTTATAATGTCTGTGAATGTTGATTTCCTTTCTGACGTGACCTGGACTCAAACCAACGGCCTCAGACCTGACCACTGAGCTGCCATAGCCTTCGACTAACACGATTTTTAATAAAATTGTTATTTATCCTTCTTATTAAATTTCAAAATCATCATCAATATTAAAAACATTAACATTTTAGTATAATATTAGATAAGTACATAAGTATATATATATTATTTATAATACTAAAAATGAATAGATGGCATGAAAAAAAAAAACAATTTTTAGTTTAAGTACCTTTATTTATTTATCAACCATAGTTTAATAAAACTGAAATTAACACATTCTATCAAATCATTTCTTTATGACTTTATTTGTAATTTGATTTTTACAGCTCTAAATAAAACATAACTAATTAGATTCTGATAAACTGATTCAGTTTTAACTAACGAGATATTCTTGATATCTTCATTAAAAAAAAGTTTCCTGTCAACCCTCTCCTTTTTTTCACTTCCTCTCTTATTCCTATCAAGACAAAATAAATAATCAAATCTCCAAATTCATCTGACAGTGATAAATAAAAACATCAGAGATATAGAAAAATGCAAAGGTTGAGCGAAAGAAACAGAGCGAGTGGATAAAAATAAGAACAAGAGCTTCTCCTCAGAGTGACACTCAGCTCGTCCTGACAAACATCTGGCTGGTAGAGATGAGACAAACATCTGTATGAATGAGAACACACACAGCAGATCGAAAGGCTTGCATGTGTCACTCAAACAGCTGCTGTAATCATTGAGTAGAAGAAAGAAGAACGTGATAGAGGGACAGATGAAGATTTCAGAAGGCTTCTGTGAAGCTCACGCCAGTACAAAAAGGAAAAGCCTCTTTTGATGTGATGTTCAACAATCAGCTGAGAGATAGAAACTTCTGTCATAATTTTTACATGCATGTTGAAACGCACACGCATGTTTGGGAACTTGAGCGCAGAGTTTTACATTTAGTTTCTTCTTGGTATCTGTAAACAGACTTTATCAAAATAAAATCCTGTAATGTGTAATTATCTTTTACAAATTCAAAATTGTTTACACGCACACATTTCTATCTACACGTGCACAAAGCAGAAATTCTCAGCCACTTAATTTTACAATGTTACGAAACCTAATTCACAACTACGCAGCCTGATCTACAAACACAAAATATCTGACTGGAACTTGTGCCCATATGTATCGAGTCACATTATATGCCGATGATAGCATCATAGAAGACTTGTTTATGCTAGCACAATCTAGTGTTTAACATAGGGATGCACAATATTATTGGCATGGTATCAGCATCGGCTGAAATTAACATTAAAGTTCAACATCAGACATTGGCCATTCCATCAAAATAACTCACAGATATAAAAGGTGCTGTTTTTGTTTGACAACCGTATTACAAGGATGCCTGCAGCAGCAGTACAATGTGATGATGTCACGTGTGCCTACCTGATCTGATCATGGTGGAGAGGAAGAAGTCAAAATGTCGGCGGTGTAGAAGTTTTTTTTTTCTTTCATTGAGTTATAGACTACGTTGAGCTAGTGATGTAGTACCGGTACTCGAGACCAGTTTTGGTCTTGAGACCGGTCTCAAGACCACTTTTTGATGGTCTTGGTCTTGTCTCTGACTCTACCACATTTGGTCTTGGTCTTGGACATTGACGACTCAGGATTTTATTTCAAGACCAGTCACGACCACGACCACAACTGTGGAAATATCACTAAACTGACGGAATATTGTCTAGTTTATTTTTCAACATCTTTGCTTTTATTGGGTGCAAAACGTATTAGTTCAAATCCAAGCAATAAAGTGACTCATTGCTAAATACATGTTTTTGTTACTGCTGTCACGCTCACCCCCTTGCACTCGCATGTTACAGACAACAGAACGTAACGTCGTAACCAGGGGTGAAAGTAAGCCAATACGGTCCGGTGCTGTGTACCACTAAAAGATACTGCACCAGTACGAAGTACCTGGAAGAGAGGGGAGAGGCTTTCTGCTGTAAAGCCTCATTCAAAACCAGTCATGACCACACTTTGGGTCAGAATAGATTCGCTAGCAATAAACAGTCTAAAACATGGATTTAATAATAATAATAAAAACTAATAATTTTTTATAACAGATAATCTGTGAAAAGACTGAGCTCCAAGACTTGAGGTCTTGGTCTTGACTTGGTCTCGGACCCGAAAAGTCTTGGTCTTGTCTCGGCCTCTGTACACTCTGGTCTTGGTCTTGACTTGGTCTCGAGTTAGGTGGTCTTGACAACAACACTACGTTGAGCCTTGCTACATCCTCCTCAGTCAGAGATATTTTCAGGCGTAACCTTACCCGAGTTACAAGCTGTCATTTCCAATGTCATTGAGAAGCTAATCGCCAATAGCACTTGGGTGAGTTTTACCACAGACATTTGGACATCAAGTGTTAGCCCCGTTAGCATGAAAGGTCTTATGGCACAATGGATAGACAAAAACTTTGAACTTAAAAAGACTGTCAAAAAAAAATTTAATATTGTGAGAGGATGGCTGTAAGGTGAGAAGGGAGGCCATCTATAAATGGAAAAAAAAAAAGACTGTCATTCATGCACAGGAGTGCAGAGGATCCCGCACTGCAGCTAGGAACCTGGAACAAGCCTCCACAAGTGAGACAGCATCACAGCTGACTAATGCTAATAAATAATAGTTGACACTTTTCATTTAATATAAGTTAAAGTGCGACTAAACCCAAAATTAACTTTTTTTAGCTGATAAACTCCCTAGAATGTGTTTAAAATGTTATCTAGCACTATGGCTGTGTTTATTCTCACATAATTGTGCATATCTGTGTAAATTGGCAATATTTGGCAATATTTGGTCTAAAACTGTGTTTACGGTAGTTCTATGGGTTGAACAGATGGATTGCACCTTAATTTTCATATTGGTCAGGACTGTTCACTCTGATGTGTCTTGTACACTCTGATGTCACAAAGGTGGTTCAAGCAGAGCCAATCCCCTGCAGAGATGAGAAGTGCATACCTTATATGGAAGTGCTGCATTTCACTCCTGACAAGCGGTTTTATTTTTATTTTCATTTTCATTTTTTTAGGCCTTTGGTTTTGGATGGAATGGGTGGAATAGATAAATACATCTACATGTTTATTCTTTGTTGTTGCTTGGTGTATGTTGTTGGCTAGAGGTTTAATTTGTTTTAGGTTGTTGCAGGTGGAGGCGTGAACAAAAGCACAACTCTACCTCCACCCTTCCTTGTCTCTCGACACACACATTTTCAGGGAGATTTTGGAAGGAGGAGTTACCGTCTCAACCTGGGTTTAGTCTCACTTTAAAGTGCTATGGCTGTTACTGAATATATGTCACTGGCTATTTCAGCTGTTACACATTTTTTATAGCAAATAAGCCTAAATAAGAGGACTATGTTCTGACAAAGAAACGTATATAAAAAATATCAGTATCTGTTATCGGCCAAATAAATTTTAACATATCAGATATCGGCCAAAAGTTAAAAATATCATGCTTCCTTAGTTTAAAAGAAAAATATCATATTGTGGTTCATGTGATGTTTGTGTAACATTGCTTGGAGAGGAGAGAGGAGCCAGTTGAGGTGGCTCGGGCATCTGGTTAGGATGCCTCCTGGACGCCTCCCTGGTGAGGTGTTCCGGGCATGTCCCACCGGGAGGAGACCCAGAGGAAGACCCAGGACACGCTGGAGGGACTATGTTTCTCGGCTGGCCTGGGAACGCCTTGGGATTCCCCCAGAGGAGCTGCTCCAAGTGGCTGGGGAGAGGGAAGTCTGGGCCTCCCTACTTAGGCTGCTACCCCCGCGACCCGACCCCGGATAAGCGGAAGAAAATGGATGGATGGATGCATGGACCCCCCACACACACACACACACACACACACACACACACACACACGCAAAAATGTTGTTCGCAACTCTTGTCCAAATGTTGTAAGTCTAGATACAGAAATAAACACTTTATTTTATTTTTTTATTACAAGATTGATGAGCATAGTGCATCACATAGTGCACAGAGAAACCATGTGTCTAAAATGTTCATAAAACAGTTTTCAAGAAGTAAACTAGTGAAAAACTTCATAGATTCATCATGAAATATTGACAACAACAAAAAAGCTCAGCCTCCACGGTTGCCATCACAAACTTCTCTTTGTAGCAGGCGCACATGAAGCGCTCTGCTCTCTGTTGCTGTGGTTCAGACGCTCCACACAGAGACGACGTTGCACTAAAATGCTGAATTATGCCTGACATTTACATGCAATATTAGCAAATGCACAGTGAGCATCTGGAAATGAATGGCATTTATCTTGCAGAGCTGAACACAAAAGCAATAAGACGGAGCTGCAACTTTAGCTCTTCTGTGCTCACTTCCAACACAAAACAGACAAAATGCTGCTTTTAATGCACCTCACGCTGTTTGTATGAGCTCAGACGTAGATTAAGGTGAGTGCTCACAAACAGGAAAGTGTGGGCAGCTATCCCCTCTTCTTTCAAAGACCTTTTTTACTTAAATTGTTTTTAATGGCTGCAAGGATTTGAGCATTTGGTTGAGTGCTGTGAGCTGTAAAGAGGCAACATTAAGTCGAGAACACACCAGGAACACATCAGCGTAGTGCGTCATTTAAACCATGTCAACTAACTTATAACACGTTTCAAGCTGCAGTGTGCTGAAGAAAACAAACCAACATTCAAATACAGGTAGTCCTCGACTTACGACGGCCGCGAGTTACGACGTTTCAGGGTTACGACACGCATCTCCATAAAAAATAATAATAATAAAAAATAATATATATACAGTATATATATATATATATATATATAGAAAAAAAATGTAAGCCGTTTCCGGCAGTTTCCGGTTTAGCTGTGTTAGATGTGGAGGCTCCCGCTTGCCCTGTACTCTCTAAAAAAGCTAAGTTTGGTCCTCTGGACATTCAAAAAACAAAACAAAACTTGTTGGACCAAGCTGGACAGGCAGCAGCTGTGGTAAAGTACCGGT
>JBBPBX010028793.1:4980-23697 GCA_038048925.1 Garcialebias charrua | reverse complement strand
ACAACCTTCCCTCAAACTCAATGCCTCCACTGGCGTAGCAGCCTAGGAGATGGCGATGGCGCCAAGGGCTGCGTTGCTCACCTGGTGGCCATGCTGGGACCCCTACCCACTCCACACAAACATGTATATTTATGTTGCTTTGCTGTAGATTTTTTTGATGCCTCAAACCATGCCCTGTCAAGGACACGGTGTGAGAGATCTTTCTTTAATACCTCTCTCCTTATGTTTCTGCCCTTTTTCTTATCCAAGCAACAGGGGCAGCGCATCTCAGAAGCTGCAGGCCCCTGTACATGTCTGTCCATCTTTAGGATGGCTGTACAGAGAGCAATTCTGTTGTACTTCACTGGGCAAGGATAGTAAAAGCATTCTGATTCTGAAACGGAGTGTCCTCCATCACTATTCACCAAACGTCTTGAGCTTTATGCAGATGACAAAATATTTTAAGTGCATTCTTACCTCACATCAGGCCGGATCGTGAGCATCGGCGTTACTTGTGGCATTCCTGGGTGCAGGCATCAAGGCTGAGGGAGTCCACTGGATTGACCAAATACATTATTAGCATGCAGAACATGAATAGCTGAAATACAATACTCTATAATTTATTGCAGACTAAACCGCATTTGACATTATAGAGATTGTACATGGCAAAAATAATTTCCATATATTGGGCTGCTGAAGCAGCTCAACATGTACTGTATTGTATAAAATGAAACCAAACCAGAAATTACATCATAACTGGGGGGAAAAAAATAAAATAAGGAGAGTGATGGGAGAATGAAAAAGAAAGTGATTATGGATTAAAGATACGAGCCACTCTCCATTGGCCTCCCAGATTGCTTCTCTTTAAAAAAAAATAGAAATGGTGGGTTGAATAGACTAAAACAAAATCAATAGCACCTGCCGGTTTTTATTTTTATTCTGTTTACAACATGGCAGCAATGTTTCTTTCCTTATTTTAGTGCTGCACACCACCTCAACATTCCCTCCCTCTGTTGTTGTTCTTCCCTACAGTATTTTGCGTTTCCCCAGCCCTTCCCCATCTTTCTCTTTTATAATGGAGCTGTGGCATTTTCTCATCTTCTAAGCAGATTAAGCACAAAGAGAGGTGGACCAGCTTTATACAATTTATAACTAGATTGTAAACTCGTCGCTGCTACAACCTTTAGGCCTGTCGTGACATCTAAATAGTTCCATCTCAGTCTCTCGTTTACTCTTTTCTTGGTCCAGTTTATTGTAGCCCAGGCCGGGCAAGAGCCTCATAACAGTTTTATTAAAAAATGTGATCCTGGCCAGCCACGGTCATACACTTCTAATGGAAGTACCTCTCTGTCCACAGTTAGTCAATATGCCTACAGCAGATTATTTCTCTCTTTTGCCCAGAGAAATCATTTCCTTCTGGTGAAGGAGGAGTTCATGCAGCAGCCTGAAAAACTTTCCATAAAATCAACTTCAGCTTTCGTAAAGGAGCAGCTTACTCAACTTGTGGAGCTAAATTACTTTCTTTGTTCACTGTTGGGTGTTAAATGTCCCCAATAAACTGATTTGACTAAAATATCCAAGGCAGCACAGTGGTGCAACTGGTAGAGCTGCTGCCTCTCAGCAAGCAGGTCCCCAGTTCAAATCCTGGTCTGGGGGCCTTTCTGGGTGTAGTTTCTCTCCTTGCATGTGTGGGTTTTCTCCAGGTACTCCAGTTTCCTCCCACAGACCAAAAACATGCATGTTAGGCTGATTGGTAACTCTAAATTGTCCCTAGTGAGAGAGTGAATGGTTATTTGTCTCTATGTGGCCCTGTAATGGACTTGAGACCCCTCCAGGGTGTACCCCGCCCCTCGCACAGTGATTGCTTGACATGGGCACCGGCGACCCCCGTGACCCAAAAATGGAAGAAGCGGGTAAAAGATAATGGATGGATGGATGGATAAAATATCCAATTAGAGGTGGCACAGGGGAGCTGTGGTCAAAGTTGTTCAGATCTGGGCTGGGGTGTTTCTGTGTAGAGTTTCCATGTTGGACCAACGTCTGCAGGCTTTCTCAGGACGTTGCGGTTTTATTCCACAATTAAGCTGGTGAAGATTCTCAGTCGTCCAGGACATGATAAATCAAAAAGGCGTTCAATTCAAGATCAACTGGACTTTATTTGTAACAGAAGACGTTTCGCTTCTCATCCGAAAAGCTTTATCAATTCAATGAACCAGACTGTGTGTGCGTGTGGATTTATAACAGGAGTCACGCACCATCATATGTAAATTGCAAGCTGAGGTAACACATACATGTAAATTGACAGATCACACCTTAACAGTAGGGAGTTCCCTTGAAGTCTCTGACAGCAGACACAACAACTGTATGTAAATTGACAAAAAACACCTCACAGCCCAACAACAGAGGTTTCTCAACAAACTTTGCTAGTCTAATTCACAGACAAGACACCTCTGCTCCCATCCGGTGTAAAACGTTTGTGAATCAGTCCCAAAACTGAGTTGTAAGTCTTGGAAAGTTGAAATCTCAGACCTCCTCCTCTGTTAAGAGAAGGTTTTTCTCTCTTAACATACAAAGCTTCCTTAACACCCCTCTCAAACCATCTGTGCTCTCGGTCCAAAATTTGCACATTTTCATCCTCAAATGAGTGTCCCTTGTCCGTGAGGTGGAGGTGAACAGCGGAGTTTTGTCCAGAGGTGGTGGCTCTCCTGTGTTGGGACATTCGTCTGTGAAGAGGCTGCTTCGTTTCTCCAATGTAACGGTCTGAGCAGACCTCGCTGCACTGGACTGCATACACCACACCACTCTGTTTGTGTGTGGGGGTTCTGTCCTTAGGGTGGACCAGCCTCTGTCTGAGAGTCCTGCTGGGTTTGAAATGTACTGGGATGTTGTGTTTGTTGAAAATCCTTCTGAAATTCTCTGAGACTCCAGCAACATAAGGAATGACAATGTTTTTCCGTCTGTTAGCATTTTTCTGTTGATTATTGTGTTTAGCAGCGAGGAAATCTGCTAAACAATGCATGTCAAAGATGGCATGGTGGCTCAGTTGGCAGAGCTGCCACCTCTAATGCCCCTTTTCCACTTGCCGGTTCGGGTCAATTATTGCGCAATATATGCGTGCCAGAAGCGAGCTGGACGCATTTTCCACCTCACATATGAGCCGCGCCGCACCGCGATTCCGGACTGATTTCAGAGCAGGGTTCAGGCGAGCTGTAAGCGCGCCGTCCTTCACGTCATAAACACTGTCGGTCACTGATTGGTCGGGGGGGAGGAGGCTGTTTGGAGGGAAGAGGTGCATTGTGGGTCTTCACAGAACAACAACAACAGATCCTCCATCTGAGCTTGTCCTCGCCCGCACCAAACCGAAGCGTAGCTGATCGTATTGTTGGAGCACAAACATAATAGAAACCATGGCAAAAGAATATAAGGGAACACTACCTCCACCACGTGTGAGAGAGTAGGATCCTACACCCCGCCCACCAAAGGGCTAGAGAAGTGAATGGAGACAGAGCTACATGTGAGCCGATCCGAATTGAACCAGACTGGACCAGACTGATCCGCTCTGCGCCGAGCGAGTGGAAAAGGGGCATTAATGAGTAGATTGCTGGATTGAATCCCAGACCGGGTCCTTTCTGGGTGGAGTTTGCATGTTCCCTCAGTGCATGTGTGGGTTTTCTTCATGTACTCCTTGTTTTCTTCCCACAGACCAAAAACATGCATGTTAAACTGATTGGTAACTCTAAGTGTCTCGGTTTGAGTGAGGGAGTGAATATTTGTTTGTCTCGTTTGACTCATGTGTCTCTGTGATGGACTGGAGACCTGTCCAGGGTGTCCTTCGCCTCTCACACGGTGACTGCTGGATATGGACACCAGTGAACCCTGCAACACTAAAAGGAGTTGATGGATGGATGGATGGATGGATGGATGTGGGATTAAAGGTGTATCTTCATTTATATTGTGTTCAGTTTTTTTACATACCGGTAGTTCCCATTCACAAGTTTTCTCCTGTCGCTACACAATAAAAATACAAGTCTATTGAAGTCAAATTCAAATCTACAGGTAATCACAGTGAAGTTTTTAAATTGTAGTATATAACAACCACATCCAGTACTGAATGAAATGAGTTAGTAAAGGTTATCTAAGGAAGTCAGCAAATTGTTGTTCAGTCTTTGCTTTGCTGCACCCCCGCCACCCCCAACCCTACTGGAGGATTCTGGTGTTAGTGGGCATGACCGTGTCCACTTTGATACACCTGTGTATTGTTGAACTGTTCCAGAGATGACCTTTACTGACCTTTCAGTAACCAGACATTTAACACAGTTTATTTTATTAGTTTAAATCAAAGGACAGATTCACTCAAAAAGAGACTATTTCTATCTTGGATTTTGTTCTAATACAAATATAATCAGAAGCATCACGTGTGTTTATTCATGAGCAGTGTTGTAGTTTACAATATATCATGATCACATATGTTATATGCTGTGTTATTCTGTAATGTGAAACATTACTGTGTCACTTCTGCGCTAACGATGTATTCACAAATTGTGTGAAAGTTGAGGGCTCGGGTCAGAGAGGCCCGACCGTTTTGTTTAGAAATAAGAAGACAGTTAATCCGTTGTTTGCATGAGAATGACTCCAGCATTCTCTGTCTTTTCCTAAACAATCTCCCTCTGCTGAATTTCACCTTGAATCGTGATAACAAGTGAACTGCTCGACTGTTTTTCTTTTGAACCAATGAAAAAGAGACAAGTCTCTCTCATCTCAGAGTTCTTTCTTAAAGTTCTAAGCTAAGCTGGAATGTTTTGAGTCTGCTGGGAACTTCAAGAGATGTGAACTTTCCCAAAGAGCTGGATGGACGTTTAGTCACACGCTAAGGACACGTCATCCAGTTAAGGACTAATAACATGCTGTTATGAGTCCACTTAGAACGAGCGTAAGCTCAAAACTTTGTTTATTCCTTCCTGGAATAAGTTTATCTTGAAGTCAACCAGTAGCTGACATATTTTCTGATGATCGAAGCGGATCCGAGGAGACGTTGAAAACGTAAACGAGAACCGGCTCGGACGTGCTGGACCTGCAACGATTCTGTACGCCTGAAAGGCTGGTGTCATCTCTTTATCAGACTCGTCGTCGAAGGTAAAGAGCTGTTTACAAACGTACCGGTACCTGGATTTCAGCAGAAATCGGATGGGAAGTGTCACTTCTGGTAACATGCTCAAGACAATTTCCTTTAAACCATCTCTCCATCTTTTTCTCCCTATTCCTCTTAAATCTCTCCTTATTTCAATCTGGAAACTATATTTAAGCTAAGAGCCACAGACTGAGTATATTAACATCTGTATTTATGTCTGTTGTGTTACATTTAAGTGTGCTGATGCGTGTTAAATTGCAAGAAAGTGAAATTATGTCAATCAAGTGTAATGATGTTGATTTTAGTTGATTTATTTTAAATAAATGGTAGTGTCTCCTGGCATACCAACTAAAGTCAACGTTTTCTGTCACTTAATGGCTATGGTTATTTATCCATCATAAAGATCACAGAAATATTGGGTAAACTGAAAAAGAAAAGAATCCGTGAATTTACTATTCAATCTGAATAAGTAAATTAATTAAGGTAAAGAGGTCAGTATTAATATTGACCTCCCTCATAATCCTTTACACTGGTGTCCACTTTAGATTAGCACGGCTGTAGCTGGAGAGCTTTCCAATAACGCAGCGAGTCCTTTATTCATGCAGCTTTCTCAGATCTAATAGAAATAAGGATTTCTCAGAGCTGGAGAGAGATAGTGGTGAGAACAATGGAAAGGTCAACGTGTTTGGATAAGATTTGTTGGTGGACTTACAGCAGCTTGCCTGTCAGTTTATACAGGGTTACTTCTGAGATTTTGTTTTTTGCACTCATGTTTAAAAGGGCAAGTTTCTGTTTAAATCATCACATCACTGATGAATGCAGCCACGGGCAATATGAAGCCTGCAGGTTAAAAACATATTGTTCAAACTTGTTTTTATGGTGATATTTGATCAGGACTTCATGATATCAAGAAAGAAAAAAAATGCAGTTGTCCATATTGGTGCAAATGTATAAACACATAAGCACATTTATTACTGTACTTTATTTCACCTTTATTGTCCCATATTATTACCTTTATTACCACCTATGTTTACACCTTTATTTCACCATTATTGAGCATGAATCAGGACATCTTTATTTCTGTTGTGTTCAACATTTTTTACATGTATCGTTCAGTTTTTAAATAAAACGTCCAAATTATACACCAAAATGTGGGGTATGATTGGAAAAGTGTGACTGTTTGTAGTAGTATGTTGTACAACAAAGATAAAAATTAAAAATAAAAATAAAAACGATGGAAATTTGTGGGGGGAAAAAACAAACTTCCAGCTCTCTGGAGCTCTAACCCTGGGCATACTTCAGGATAGAAAATTTGTTTAAAGTTTTAATGAGTCACAGAACATTTTATATATTTCACAATTTTTATACAAATGCAGTTTCAGTTTGATGTTTTAACAGATTGTTCTATAAAACCTTCAACTGACCTTTGATTATGTCACACATGAACTTTTCAATTGTCTTTTTTTTTACTACATTCTTACTCCTTTTATTTCCTACAGCTCTTGCACATCAAATCGTTTTGTCTTTTTTCTCAGTGTCTCTTCTTGTTCTTTCAACTTTTCCCTCTTCAAGGGTCGCCACAGCAATTCATCCTCCTTCATCTTACTCTGTCCTCACTCCATCTACCTCCATGTCCTCTCTAACTGCATCCATATATCTCCTCTTTGTCTTTTTCCTGGCAGCTGCATTTCTAACATCCTTCTACCAATATACCACTGTCCCTCCTCTGGACATGTCCAAACCATCTCAGTCTGGTCTCTCTAACTTTATCTCCCAGTTGTTCAACATGTGCTGTACCTCTGATGATCTCATTCCTGATCTTATCCATCCTTGTCACTCCTAAGGAGAACCTCAACATCTTCATTTCTGCCACTTCCAGTTATTTCTCCTGTCTTTTTGTCCATGTCTCTGTCTCCAGATCATACAACATAGCTGGTCTCACCACTGTCTTGTAAACTTTTCCTTTGACCTTTGCTGACACCTTTTGGTCACAAATCACTCCTGAAACTTTTCTCCATCCTGTCTGAACTCTCTTTTTCACCACATTCCCCATTTTCCTGGACAGTGGACCCCAAGTACTTGAAGTCCTGCACCTTTGTGACCTCTGCTCCTTGTAGCCTCACTGTTCCACTGGCCTCCCTCTCATTCACACACATGTACTCTGTCTTACTACGGCTGACTTTCATTCCTCTTCTTTCAAGTGCATACCTCCACCTCTCCAAGTTCTCTTCCACCTGTTCCCTGTTCTCACCACAGATCACAATGTCATCTGCAAACATCATAGTCCATGGGGATTCCTGCCTGACCTCATCTGTTAGTCGGTCCATCACCAGAGCAAACAAGAAGGGGCTCAGAGCCGATCCTTGATGCACTCCCACCTCCACCTTGAAGCTATCTGTCACTCCTACAGCACATCTCACCACTGTCCTGCTGTCCTCATACATGTCCTGTACCAGTCTAACATACTTTTCTGCCACTCCAGATTTCCTCATGCAATACCACACCTCCTCTCTTGGCACCCTGTCATATGCTTTTTCTAAATCCACAAACACACAATGGAGTTCTTTCTGACCCTCTCTGTACTTCTCTATCAACATCCTCAAAGCAAAGATGGCATCTGTGGTGCTCTTTCTTGGCATGAAACCATACTGCTGCTCACAGATAGTCACCTCTTGTCTAAGTCTTGCTTCCACAACTCTCTCCCAGATCTTCATTGTGTGGCTCATCAACTTAATTCCTCTGTAGTTGCTACAACTCTGTACATCACCCTTGTTCTTAAAAATGGGAACCAGCACACTTCTTCTCCATTCCTCAGGCATTTTCTCACCCTCAAATATTCCATTAAATATTTGAGTCAAAAACCTCACTGCCATCTCTCCAAGACATTTCCAAACCTCCACTGGTATGTCATCAGGTCCTACTGCCTTCCCCTTCTTCATTCTTTTCAGAGCTTTCCGGACTTCACCCTCACTAATCTTTCCCACTTCCTGGTCCACAGTTTCTATGACCTCCACTCTTCTTTCTCTTTCATTCTCTTCATTCATTAGCTCCTCAAAGTACTCCTTCCATCTTCCCATCACACTTTCCTTACTTGTTAGAACATTACCATTCCTATCTTTAAATTATACAAATGTGAAAAACATGTCTCTCTCACTGCTATAGGATTTATAATATTATCTCAAATCTTAAATAATCCCCAAGGAGAACCACAACCTCTTCAGCACTGCCACTTTCATTTTTATCTTCTATCTTTTAATTTGGAGACCGTGGCACTGAGAAAAAGACAGAAAAAAGACCTGGAAGTGGCAGAAATGAAGATGTTCTCCTTTAGAGTGACATGGATGGATGAGATTAGGAATGCACAGGTTGAACATCTGGGAGATTAGGTTAGAGAGATCAGACTAAGATGATTTGGACATGTCCAGAGGAGGGACAGTGGATATATTGGTAGAAGGATGTTAAAAATTCAGCTTCCAGGAAAAAGACAAAGAGGATATATGTGGATGTAGTTAGAGAGGACATGAAGGTAGTTGGAGTGAGGACAGAGGATGGTGACCTCTGAAGGAACGTCTGATAGAAGACCTCACTAAGGCCCTGCAAACAGTCCATGTACCGGTAGTATCAATGTTCTCATCCACTGTGAAAGGGGCCTTATTGAGTCATCCATACTGTTTGATTTATTTCTTAGGGTTTTACTATTTGCACACATTCTTCTTAATTAGCTGGTGAAATGACCTTGAAGGACAGGAGGTCATGGAACTCCCTCTAGGTATTCAGCCCCACGGATACTATAATTTAAATGACATGCTCAGAAATAAAGGATTTCATAGCTGTACCATAGCTGTCTAAATTTTAGTATATTACACTTTTGAAATCAAGGGCATTTGAACAACATGGTCTTTTAAAAGTCCCCAAGAAGTTCCACATCTATTATTTTACAGTTCCTGCATAAACACAGCAGTTACACTGGTTTTTAAAATTAATTAATAATGTTCATTTTTAGCTTATTGGGTTCTATTTAGGTAACTTTAATTGTTTATTACTTTGTACATGTACTAGAATAGGATACAATACTGTAATAGAAAATATAAATTTAATTTGAAAACAAACACGTTTTTCTTTTTGCTGTTCTGTTTCATTGCATAAATGAATTAGTGCAATCTTGTTTTGTCAGATGGGCTGAGATGAGATGAAGATTAAGAGATGTGAACACACAAACACACACCAGGCATCTGATTTAACGCACACACAGCTGGCCAGATAAACCCTGTCCAAATTTGATCAGCGGGCTTGTGCTTGACGTCAACGGGCACATTCAGGATTATTTATATAATAATATTTTAAACTGACTAAAGAAATAATAATAGCACTTTGAGATTTTTATTAATGAAAAGTGCGGTATAAATTGAATTTATTATTATTATTTAATGTTTTATACTTGTGCTTTGCACTTCAGCATTTGATGAATTGCATAATATCTTGTATCCTGAAATCTGTAGCAAGGCTCACTTTAATTGTATTAGATTTTGCAAATACAGTAAAGGGAAATAATTATTTGGTCCCCTGCTGATTTTATTAGTTTGTTCACAAGAGAAAATACCAGTTGGTAGGTTCCCTGTAAAGTAAAGAAAGACTGTCTCAGCAAGGGAGTCGATGGGGGAGAGGGTGGGCCCCGGAGGCCATCTTATCACCAGCAAACTGTTTTTATTTTTCCACTATGGGAGTGTGCTGCTTATGGGAATCAGTTTGTTGGTAGCTCCTCAGATTGAAGAAGTCCTATGGATGAAGAACAAAACGTCTCGGAAAAAAAAGAAGAAAAAAAAAGAAAGAAACTGTCCAGATGACCTGACCTGGATTATTGAGCATGAACTTTGGTGTAAAGAGAGACTTAATATCAACCCCTCACCTCCCCAAAAACATAAAAGTTTTAAATTCATTTGTGCATCATTGAGTGAAATACATATTTGATCTCCAAAGGAAAAAAACAACAGTACTGTACTTGATAGAAAAACCAGTGGTAACAAAAGCACAGTTCCTTCCACAGGTTTTCTACACAACATAGGTCTGGAGACTGGCTGGAACACACATCACATGGCCCTGTCAAGTGGCCCATGAATGCAGTACATTGTTCAGTACCAACAACAACAACAACAACAACAACAACAACAACAACAAAACATCATGTTTTCTCCTCTAGGCCCCTCTGTGGTGTTTGGGTCATTCTTAAGGGCTCTTTGGGTCATACTCAAAATCTATCTTCCTTAAAACATACCCTTTTGAGCTTAAGAGCTTAAAGAAAGAAAACCCACAAAGGTCACCTTAATATTTTAAACTGACAAAAGAAACAATAATAGATAAACAAATGAAGCTTTTCTTGACAAAAATGATAGAACGTGTAGAAAAGAGACTAAAACCTTTTTCGCCAGAGGGGCATGTTAAACTTAGCATGCTCTGGTAATCAGCACCACAGGTGACAATCAATCTGCCTATTTCAGGGGTGAAAGGTAGTCACAGTGCTATTTTGTTTATCGTGTGTACTGCTACACTAAAGGGGACAGCTGTGGCTGAGTGGTTAGAGCAGTCGTCCTCCAATGGGAGAGTTGGGGGTTCGATTCCACCAACAGTCACATGTTGTAAAGTTTGCAGACGATATAGCGGTGGTGGAATGCATGACAAACAATGATGAGTCCAGCTACAGGCAGGAGGTGGAACACCTGGAGCTGCTGCAGGGAGAACAACCTTCACATCAATGTGAAGAAAGTGAAGGAGATGGTTGTGGACTTCAGATGGAACAAACACACCTCTCCCCCCGAACATAGGAAGATCTGCTGTAGAAGTGGTCTCCAGCTACAAGTACTTGGGTGTACACTTGAATGATAACCTCAGCTGGAGCAACAACACCACCAGCCTGATCAAGAAAGGTCATCAGAGACTCTACTTCCTCAGACGGCTGAGACGAGCTGGTCTGAGAAGCCCAGTCCTCACCTCCTTCTACAGGTGTGCAGTGGAGAGCATCCTGTGCTCCAGCATCAACGTGTGGCATGGAGGCTGCACAGCTGCAGAAAGAAAAGCTCTACAGAGAGTGGTGAAGGCTGCACAGAAGTCTGTTGGAGTCAGTCTCCCCACCATCACAGACATTTACACCTCCAGATGCAGGAAGAGAGCCACCTGCATCATGAAGGACCCCACTCACCCAGCACACACACTTTTTGCCCCACTCCCCTCAGGAAGGAGGTTGAGGAGCATTAAGTGTAAAACCACTAGACTGAGGAACAGCTTCTACCCTGAGGCTGTTAGACTCAAGAATCTCTAACCAGAATAATCACTGTGAAAAAAATCACATCATGTTGCTACTGATCTGTTTCATGTTAATTGTTTATTCGTATTCATCTGCTCTCACAGACTCATGTTCATACTGCTGTTCAGCATACTGTATAGTTTTTTGTGCTACTAGTGCTTAGTTTAATTTTAGTTAATGTTTTTCTTATTTCATATCTTAAGTCTTATTACTTGTTTTCTTTTTTTGTTTTATTGTTGGATGTAACTGGGACCCTGTGCACACAATTTCGTTCCACCTCATGTACCACATGATATGCGAATGACAATAAAGAACCTTGAATCTTTAAATGTTGAAGTGTCCCTGGGCAAGACACTGAACCCCTCATTGCTTCCGATGTGTGTCCCATCAGTGTATGAATGTGATAAAGCTCTGATTAGTCTTTGGTTAGATAAAGTAAAGTGTTGTATGAATGGGTAAATGAGGGCACAGATTGGGTTTTAAAGAGCTTTGAGTATCTTGATAAGATAGAAAGGTATTACCCTGATGCATGCTCAATAATCCAGGTAGAAAAATCTAAAAAAGCTAAGTCTGGTCCTCTTTGTTTTGTTGAATGTCCAGAGGACCAGACTTAGCTTTTTTAGATAGAAAGGTATTATATAAGTACAGTAGTACAGTCCATTTACCATTTACAATGAACATGGACCACAGAAAGTTAAGGGCAGTTTTCTCAGAAGTTTAGCAAGAAGATTATTGACTAACATGTTGAAGGTAAAGAAGATAAGATCACCTCCAAGTAATGATGTTTCTGTGACTAAAGCTGCACATTTTATTCAGAACTTCAAGGTCCACAGGACTGGATACAACTTCTCTGGATGTGGCTACAAGAGGAAAATTTATGACAAATTGAAAGAACAAATAATACCAAGGTCCAAGGTACATCAGTCTCAAATCACCTCATCCATCTCTGTTTGAGCCAAAGTGGGCTGAACTGAAGATAACTGAGGAGGACACGAAAAGGCAAGTCTAGAATTAGAATACATGCATAGATGGACTGCTGAGACAAATCTGGAGCCTTTTGGTAAACAAGTCACATCAGTTCCATGTTTACAGGAAATGAAATGTACAAAGAACAGAACATGGTACAAGGAGAAGGAAACAAGGAGAAGGAATCTATTCTGTGAATGCTTTGCTGCAGAGAGTATCTTGAACTTGTGCAGGGTACAATGAAATCTCAAGACTATCAAGACATTCTGAAGTGAAACGTGCTGCCCAGTGTCAAAAAGTTTGGTCCCATTCTCAGATAATCTGCCCTCTAACAGGATTATTATTATTTTTTGGCTGCTTCCTTCTTCAGTTGTCACCACAGCGAGTGAGCTCATATGAAGATTTTTGAAATTGTTTTTATGCTGTATGCCCTTCCTGACCAAGACCAAAAAACATGCTTGTTAGGCTGATTGGTGACTCTAAATTGACCCTAGGTGTGAGTGTGAGAGTGAATGGTTGTTTGGTGTGAGTGAGACAGGTCCCTCTTGTAAATGAGTCCCGTGACTCAACGAGGCTAGTAGCCTGTATAAATAAAGGTTGAATGACACATCCAAGCTTCCACAGCCCACGTGTGTGGAGCAGAGGGCTGCCATCCAGGGCAAATGTATGGCAAAAGAGGATGGAAGCAGATGTGAGTGCTTCATTTCTCCCACCCAAATGTCAAAGGATTTGCCCTCTCTAACCCCTGCACCACCACTACCCATGAGTACTCCAACAGAATAAGCTTCTGTGGAAGAAGCTGAAACTATGTAATCTGGAGAAGTAACCCTTCAAACCTGAGACGGTTGGAGCATATCAGGAGGAGTGGGCCAGAACACCTGTGGACAGGTGCAGAGGTCTAGAGGAAGTTACAGAAACCACTTGATTGCAGTGACCGCCTCCAAAGGTTGTGCAACAAAATATAAAATTAGGGGTACCATATTTATTTTCATTTCATTTCATTTTTCTTTTTGAACAGCCGGTTATTAGATTATCGTTACAGCAAGATGATTGTAAGAAGGAATTTGTATGTGATTAGCTTGTGTTTCGAGAAAACAGGTTCCTGAATGTTAAATTTTTTAGTCTTCTATAAAATATTTATCTTTATCTGTTATTCTACTGCTTTTCTGCATTTGGGTTGTGGAGGCAAGAGGTCCAGGAGAGAAACCCCAACATCTCTCCCCAGCAACACTTTTCAGCTCATTCTGGTGCACCCCGATGCGTTCTCAGACCAAAAAAAGATACACCATCCCTCCAGCAACTTCTGGGTCTTCTCTGTGGCCTCCTACCAGAGGGATATGCTTGAAAAACCTCTAAAGGGAGGCATCCTAATCAGATGCCTGATCCACTTCAATGTATTCCTTTTGATGTAGAGTAGCAGCGGCTCTACTTTGAGCTCCCTCTGGATGATGGAGCTCCTCACCCTATCTCTAAAGCTGAGCCTGGCCACCCTACGAAGGAAGCCCATTTCGGAAACTTGTTTCCAGGACCTTGTTTTTTTGATTGTGATCCAAACCTCATGACCATAGGTGAGGGTTGGAACATGGACAGACTAGTAAGTTGAGAGCTTTATCTTTCAAATAAGCTCTTTCTTCACAATGACTGAATGAGAACCTGTCAATCCATCTCCTACTCCATCCTACTATCACTTGTGAACGAGACGCCCAAATACTTGAACTCCACCACCTGAGGCAAAGTCCCCCTCCCCCGACCAAGAAGGGTCATTCCACCCATTAATTTATCTTGTTTGGATAATTCTCATTTCTATTACACTGCAATGTATACCCGTTGTTTTATTGCTGTAATGACCAGCAGCATTTTGTCTGTAGTTTTTGTAATTTATCACCCATTTGTTCTTAATTAATCTCTCCTATGTCCATATCTCTGTCAACAGGTACAAACAGAATCCTGACTTGTGCGACAAACTCCTCTGTCAAGTGAAAAGAAAGACCAAACAATCCTGTTGCCATGGGGAAACAGAACAGCAAGCTACGGCCAGAGATGCTGCAGGACCTCAGAGAAAATACAGAGTTCTCTGACCACGAGCTTCAGGAGTGGTACAAGGTATGTACCATGTACACCAAACAGACATGTTCTTGGAAAGGTACCGTATACAAATACATCCATAGAGGTGGCACTGACCACAAGGTCTCACTTTATGCTGACAATTTACTTTTGTGTGTTTCTTACCCACGTAAGTCATTACCTGCAATACTCCAGGTGCTGTATAATTTTGGAAAATTGTCCAGGTATAAAATAAATTTAGATAAAAGCGAATTGTTTTTAATTAACAATGAGGCAATAAAACTCGCTTATGGCAGTTTTTCCCTTAGGAAAGTGACTGAACATTTTAAATATCTTGGCATATGTGTCACTAGAAATTTTCAAAACCTATTCAAAACAAATTTTCTTCCTTTACTTGATCAGTCAAAACAACTCTTATCTAAATGGTCTCCATTGTTACTGTCCCTGGTAGGTAGAATTAATTCTGTGAAAATGATACTCTGGACTCATTAATTATTTTTTTTATTTGGAATGGTAAACATCATGTGCTGTCATAAACGTTCAAAAATAAGTGGTCCATTGTCGAAAGCGACCAATTTTATTTGTCCTACTTGGATCAATCCACAACAACAAGTACAACGCAACAATACAATTGGAGCCGTTGGCGTCGAAACAGTCAAGTCGTTTCAATATCTAGGGGATGTGTTGGACTGTACTGGAACAGCCGAAGCTGCCGTTCGGGCACATATACGTGTGGCGTGGAATAAATGGCATCTACTCGCTTCTATACTGATGCGGCGCGACATCCCACTACTTCTACATTCAAGACTCCATGGCCCAGTGATACGTCCCGTGCTGTTGTATGGCGCAGAAACATGGCCAATGACAACAAAACTTGAACAGCAACTTCACCGAACTGACATGAAAATGCTCCGATGGATGCAACCCATTAATCTTAAAGATCACATCCAATCGACCGAAATCCTGCATACCATACCATACCATACCATTTTATTTATAAAGCACTTTAAACAGGAACAAGTCCACACAAAGTGCTGGACAAACAAACACGCAACAGGCAACACAGACAATGAAGTACAACACGAAAAACATAAAAACATTGCAGATCATAAATAAAACGATCCAATACAAATCAGCTGGCATTGAAAGCGATGGAGTAGTAGTGAGTTTTTAACCGGGATTTGAAAACCGAGAGGGAGGGGGCCTGTTTGATGAGCAGCGGTAACTCGTTCCAGAGTCTTGGGCCTGCTACAGAGAACGCCCTGTCACCCCTGCGCTTAAGGCGAGTTTCTGGAACTATTAAGAGTACCTGATCCTCTGACCTCAAAGCACGTGGAGGGACATATGGGTGTATCAGATCCGAGAGATAGGCGGGGGCGAGACTGTTCAGCGATTTGTAGACATACATGAGAATTTTGAATTGGATTCGAAGATGAACCGGTAGCCAGTGAAGGGAGGCCAAGACTGGTGTAATGTGCTCTCTTTTGCGTGTGCTGGTTAAAAATCGGGCAGCTGCGTTCTGAACCAGTTGTAATCGTGCAATGGTGGCTTGACTGACGCCAAGCAGAAGGGAATTGCAGTAATCCAGCCTAGATGTAATGAATGCGTGAATCACTGTCTCCAGGTTGTTTTTTGATAATATGGGCTTCAGCTTAGACAGACGCCTCAGCTGGAAAAAACAGGATTTGACAATCATGTTTACATGACTGTTGAGTTTCATGGAAGGATCCATTATCACTCCCATCAACCAGGCTTATGTGCGATTAAGGACGCATGCCGGCGACACAGTTTGCGGTGGTTCTGTCATGCTAAACGAAGTGAAAACAGTGCTATACTGTACTTGCTATTGAAAACCTTGAAGTACCTGGCACCCGTCCCAAAGGCCGTCCGAAAAAGATCTGGGCGCAAACGATTCAACAAGATCTGAAAGCGCTGAACCTCAATGAACTAGACACAACTGACCGCCTAATCTGGCATCAAAAACTTGGCGACAAAGATGTAGCGTCCCACCCCGGAATCGGGAAAACGGACGTTAAACGAAGATAGATAGATAGATAGATAGATAGATAGATAGATAGATAGATAGATAGATAGATAGATAGATAGATAGATAGATAGATAGATAGATAGATAGATAGATAGATAGATAGATAGATAGATAGATAGATAGATAGATAGATAGATAGATAGATAGATAGATAGATAGATAGATAGATAGATAGATGAGATGGATGGATGGATGGATGGATGGATGGATGGATGGATGGATGGATGGATGGATGGATGGAATGGTAAACATCCCAGGTTAAGAAAACCCTTCCTTCAAAGACCTAAACAGGCAGGTGAAATGGCCTTGCCCAACTTTCAAAACTACTACTGGGCAGCTAACATTCGAGGACTACTTCACTGACTGCACTTTCATTTGGAACCTTCTGGGTGTACATGGAGGTTCATACTGGAGGTACTGGAACTTCTCTGTCTTCACTTTTAGGTTCACCTTTTCCTCTGACCTGTTCAGTTCCATTTGGTGGCCCAGTGGTTAAACAGTCCCTTAAAGCTGCTATATGTAAATTCTGGAACATGCAGGAACGGAAAAATTTTGAACAGAGACACGTTTCTGGTCCCTCCCCCTCAGAGCCATATATGGCTCTGTTCCCCCTCGCTCTCGCAGCTCAGCTTCCTTAACTCCACCTCCACTTCATGTCCTGTCGCAGCAGCTGTGAATTTCTGTGTTTATATGTTAATAAAACATTCTAAAAAAATAAAATAAAAGCAAGGGGACAATAGTTTTTTTTACAGAGATTACTTGTCTAAAATCAGTCTGTCAGGAGGTAGTGACAGAGTGAAGAAATATGTTTAAAAAATATTGTTAGAAAAGTTACATATAGCTCCTTTAAAATCTGGTCTCAATTCATAAAAACTCTTGGGCTCCAGGCTTTTTCACTTTTAAGTCATATTGCAGGTAATCACTTGTTTGCTCCATCAGCTGGATTTCGAGTTTAGCATGAAAAATTAGTTAAATGTTTTGCGGATTTATATTCAAATGGATACTTTTCCAGCTTCTCTGAACTAACAGAAAAAATTGGAATTGCATCCTCAAATTTCTTCAGATATCTGCAGGTCAGGCATTATGTGAAAAGTATGACACCACAATTTCCCCGTAAACCTCCAGATTACCCTCTTGATGCATTTATGTCAATCAATCCCACTTCCAAAGGTGTGTTGTTTCAACTTTATAGTCTTATCTTCAGATTGTATTGTCCATCTCTGACTGCTATTAAAACAGTCTGGGAACAAGACCTTCAATCCCCCATCTTTGACAAGGTGTGGGACTCTATTCTGGATCAGGTGCATTCAACTTCAATGTATGCTCGTCATGCACTCCTGCAATTTAAAGTTGTCCATCGGGTACACTATTCTAAAGTTAAAGGTGAAGTCTGCAGTTTCTGTAGAACATCAGCACTTAGAAAAAATTTCAACAAGCAAAGCATTCTGATCCCTCCCCCTCAGAGCCATATATGGCTCTGCCCCCTTGTGGTCTGTTGAAATTCAAATTCAAGCTCTGTTTTTATTGGCTGATTCAAATTCAAGCTCGGTTTTTATTGGCTGGTTACAAACTTTGTTTTTATTGGCTGGAAAATGGCGGGTCACTTTTTCTTTTTAGAAATGCTTATTTACCACCTGGAGAAGCAAGGGGACAATATTTTTTTTAGTTTTTTTCAGAGATTACCTCTCTAACATCAATCTAGTGACAGAGTGAAGAAATATGTTAAAAATATATTGTTAGAAAAGTAACATATAGCAGCTTTAAACTGGTGCGCATTTACCCAAATGTGGACCCAACGTGTGACAGATGTAGGAGTGCACCTGCTACATTAATCCATATGTTTTGGTCTTGTCCTTCCCTGGCTAACTTCTGGAAATCAGTCTTCCGTTCCATATCTGAAGTTTTACAATGTGAGATTGAGCCAACCCCCATCTCCGCCGTCTTTGGAGTGGCCCCAGAACTAGACATACCACGCTTTAAACAAAGAATGCTTTCATTTTTATCATTACTTGCCAGGAGAGCTATTTTATTAAAGTGGAAAGATCCAGCTCCCCCGTCACATTCACACTGGATCAGGGATATTATGTTTTGTATGGACTTAGAAAAGATAACATTTACTCTCCGGGGTTCTGAAAATAGATTTTATAAAGTTTGGTGCCACTTCTTAAGGGTTTATGAGAAATCTTCTACTGTTGTTTTGAGTAGCTCCCCCCACCCTTTATTTTATTTTATTTA
>JBBPBX010028792.1:22595-36309 GCA_038048925.1 Garcialebias charrua | reverse complement strand
AGCAGCCCTGCTATTCTACTCTGTGTTGAACTATGGCTGATTCTATCCCGACACCAGCAGCAGGGGTAGGACAGGAAATCTGTTTTACCAGCTTTAATTGCAAGGGGATTCACACCCCCCAAAAGCGCAGTAAGGTAATATACCATATACAACGCTTGGGGACACATATAGCATTTTTGCAGGAGACACACCTTAGGAATGGGGATCACCTAAAATTGAGGCGTAGCTGGACTGGCCAGGTTTTCCACTTCTCTTTCAACCCCAAATCCAGGGGGGTGGCGATTCTTATTAATAAATCTACCCCCTATGTGCACTCTCAAATCATTTCTGATTCATGTGGCAGATACATTATTATCACGGGTGCTATCCACAATATTCCGGTAGCCTTGGTCAATATTTATGCTCCCAATTGCGATAATGAAAACTTTTTTAAACACGTTTTTAACTACTACCCGACATGTCCACTTATCATCTCATAATGGGAAGCGACTTTAACGGCTGGCTAGATCCCCAGCTGGACCGTTCATCTCTAAATATAGTCACGCCCTCACGCTCCTCCAAGGTCATAAACTCCTTTATGTCAGAATTCAATGTGCAAGAGGCTTGGCGAGTTCTGCACCACTCTCAGAAGGTTTTTTCTTTTTTCTCCCCAGTCCACCACACCTACACGCACATTGATTTCTTTCTGATTGATAACAGATTGCTATCTCGGCTCACTGGATGTAAATACGATGCTATTGTTCTGTCAGACCAGGTCCCAGTTTCCATAACTATCAGATTCGGCTCTCACCCCGTTGAACGACCGCCGTGGAGGCTTAATACCCGCCTATTGACTAATGACAGGTTTGTATCCTTTGTAACGCGACAAATAGACTTCTTTCTAGAGACCAATAAAAGTCCCGGAATCTCGGCCTCATTGCTTTGGGAGACACTTAAGGCCTTCATTAGAGGAGAAATTATCTCTTATGTAAAGTACAAAAATAAATTACGAAAAGATAAACTTAATACTCTGATACGTCAAATCTCTCAAATTGATAACTTGTATGCCACATCCCCTTCTCCTGTTTTATACAAGGATAGACTCATCTTACAAGCTGAGTTTGATGTGCTCATGACCTAACACACTACTAAGATGTTACTTCAAACAGGTGCCCAATTTTATGAACATGGGGATAAAGCTGGCAAACTTTTAGCTCATCGGATTCGTCGTCTATCAGCCTCTCGCCACATTACCCAGATTCAAACTGATCAGGGTACCACTGTTAACCCAATAGAGATCAACCTGGCCTTTAGAGATTTTTACGAAAAACTTTACTCCTCGGATTGTTCTCCCTAGGAGAGACTTCGATGATTTCTTTGACACCTTGGAAATCCCTACCATTGGTCAGGATGTGGCTGACAATCTTGAAAGACCCATTGATGTCTTGGAACTCTCTAAAGCAATCAAAGCTCTGCAGGGGGGGAATGCCCAGGTCCGGATGGATTTCCCTGTGAATTTTATAGAACATTTTGGGACAAGCTTTCTTCTTTACTCCTGGACGTATACAATGAATCCTTAACTTCTGGACATCTACCGCAGACCCTTAACCAGGTTGTTATTACCTTACTGGCAAAAAAGGACAAAGATCCTTTGCTCTGCGCCTCCTACCGTCCAATAAGTCTCCTCAATGTTGATTTTAAGTTACTGGCAAAGACGTTAGCGCTAAGACTAGAGGCTGTACTCCCTAGTGTGGTAGGAATGGACCAGACCGGTTTCGTGCAAAATAGGAACTCCTTCTCCAACATAAGACAGCTCTTTAATGTTTTATACAGCCCACCTTCTGACAGTACCCAAGAAGCTGTGATATCTCTGGATGCTGAGAAGGCCTTCGACAGGGTCGAGTGGTCATACTTATTTTACTCGATTAAGAAACTTGGCTTTGGAGAGACCTTCTTGACCTGGATTAAACTGCTTTACGGTGACCCTTATGCGTCAATTAGGACAAATAGCAATCAGTCAGGCTATTTTCGTCTCGACCGCTCTACACGCCAAGGCTACCCATTGAGTCCGTTGCTATTCGCTTTGGCAATTGAACCCCTCGCAATAGCACTTAGAAATAGTACGAGCATTATGGGTGTGGTGAGGAAAGACTTAGAAGTTAAGTTGTCTCTATATGCCGATGATCTCCTTTTGTACGTTTCCGATTTGGATGTCTCTATTCCTGCTATACTTGCTACACTGGGTAGATTCGGACAACTGTCAGGTTATAAATTAAACCTCAGCAAAAGCGAACTATTTCCTATCAATGCGCTAGCTAAGAGCAACCCATTGCACACACTTCCTTTTAAGGTTGTGGATCAAGGTTTTTCCTATCTAGGAATCAAAGTTACATCTAAATATGGAGACCTCTTCAAATCCAACTTTTCCCCTCTGCTAACTCACATCAAGGAGGACTTTGATCGTTGGTCGATGCTGGGTCTTTCTTTAGCTACCTGGGTTAACGCGATTAAAATGAATATTCTACCTCGTTTCTCCTACCTATTTCAATGCATACATATCTTTCTCCCGCGGTCCTTTTTTTTTAACAAACTAGATGGTATGATTATCGAATTTCTTTGGAACGGGAAAGCTCCTCGAATCCGTACTGAATTTCTACAGCGGCCTAGGAAGCTGGGTGGTATGGCCCTCCCAAATCTAAGATTCTATTACTGGGCCTCAAATATTAGACTTTTTCGATATTGGCTTGAGACGGGTAGCCCCTCTTCTCCAGCCTGGGTCTCCATGGAAGCCAACTCTGTAAGACCCGTGTCTTTGGCAGCTCTGTTATACTCACCGTTACAATCCTCAACTAAACCTTACACTTCCAATAAATTGGTAGAGGGATCTTTAAAACTATGGAAACAATTCAGACGGCACTTTGGCCTACAACCTATTTCGATACATGCTCCCATACCCTCAAACCACACTTTTCCGCCATCTCTTTCGGACAATGCTTTCTTGTCATGGCGGAGAAAGGGTCTCTCTACCTTTCACGACATGTACATTAACAATACCTTCGCTTCATTTCAACAAATCTCCGAGAAGTTCGATATCCCTCGCCACCAGTTCTTTAGGTACTTACAGGTGCGTAGTTTTGTCAGCTCCACCTACCCAAACTTTCCCAATCTTCCCATGGATACAACCCTGGACATTTTTCTAAAACCCCAGGTCAAACTGAAAGGAGCTATTTCTTCCACACACAATCAAATTATGACTCTACGTCCCCGAACTCTAAACTCTATTAAACTACTCTGGGAAGAGGATCTGGGTCAGACCATCTCAGAGGATCTCTGGTCACAAGTCTTACTATCTGTGCACAAATCTTCGATTTGTGCCAGGCACAACTTGATCCAATGTAAGCTTGTACATCGTATTTATTCACCAAAGCACGCCTGGCCAAGTTCTATGACAACATTTCCCCGTGCTTGTGATAGGTGCCAGCATTCCCCGGCTAATTTAATTCACACTATCTGGCTGTGTCCTCAACTTTATCAATATTGGTCTAAAGTCTTTGCTATATTATCAGACATTTATGACAGACAATTGGACCCAGACCCATTAGAAGTCCCAGGATTTTCGACCTCCCCCCATAAGTCCTGAAAGAGGGTCAAAAGACCCTTAGTCCAAACCAACCATTAGTGGGACATTAGTGGGTCCACATTAGTGGGCCATTAACTGCCTTTTGTTATAAATATGCGTGCACACAACTCAGACACCCCCACCACACCAGACTGCACAAACTGCATTCCAATGTTTCCACCAGGTAAGTAAGACTCTGCTTGCACTTCCCCCCTTAGTCAGAAGAGAGGCCCTGACCTGAATTCACACATAACAGACCCTGAAGTTATCTCACAGTTGAACATTTTGGGACATCCACTGAACGGAAAGCTTTGTCTGCTCCAGAACAATTTTATGCATAAAATTGTCTTATTCTGCTGTGCTGACTATCCTGTAACTTTGATGTTCTGTCAAATAAATTATTTTGCTTACAAGTACTGTCTCTCTCCTTGTCCTTGGCACATGTATATACGGTGCGTGCCGGCACATGCAGGTGGCCCATTGCTGTGTTCTAAAACATGCTTGACCTATTGTTGTCCGTCACCTGACGGACAGACACAGGTCACATGACATGAAGTCAACTGACGGACCGACATAGGTCACACGACATGAGGTCAACTGACGGACCGACATAGGTCACATGACATGAGGTCAACTGACGGACCGACACAGGTCACATGACATGAGGTCAACTGACGGACCGACAAAGGTCACATGACCTGAGGTCAAGTGACGGACCAACACAGGTCACATGACCTGAGGTCAAGTGACAGACCAACACAGGTCACACGACATGAAGTCAACTGACAGACCGACACAGGTCACATGACATGAGATCAAGTGACGGACCGACACAGGTCACATGACCTGAGGTCAAGTGACGGACCAACACAGGTCACATGACCTGAGGTCAACTGACAAAACGACACAAGTCACATGACATGAAGTCAACTGACGGACCGACACTGGTCACACGACATGAGGTCAACTGACGGACCAACACGGGTCACTTGACCTGAGGTCAACTGACGGACCGACATAGGTCACACAACATGAAGTCAACTGATGGAACGACACTGGTCACTCGACATGAGTTCAACTGACGGACCGACACAGGTCACACGGCATGAGGTCAACTGACGTACCGACACAGGTCACACGGCATGAGGTCAACTGACGTACCGACACAGGTCACATGACCTGAGGTCAACTGACGGACCGACACAGGTCACATGACCTGAGGTCAACTGACTGACCGACACAGGTCACATGACCTGAGGTCAACTGACGGACCGACATAGGTCACACGACATGAAGTCAACTGATGGACCGACACTGGTCACTCGACATGAGGTCAACTGACGGACCGACACAGGTCACATGGCATGAGGTCAACTGACGTACCGACACAGGTCACATGACCTGAGGTCAACTGACTGACCGACACAGGTCACATGACCTGAGGTCAACTGACTGACCGACATAGGTCACATGACCTGAGGTCAAGTGACGGACTGACATAGGTCACATGACCTGAGGTGAACTGACGGACCAACACAGGTCACATGACCTGAGGTCAAGTGACGGACCAACACTGGTCACATGACCTGAGGTCAAGTGACGGACCAGCACAGGTCACATGACCTAAGGTCAACTGACGGACCAACACAGGTCACATGACATGAGGTCAACTGAGGGACCGACACAGGTCATATGACCTGAGGTCAAGTGACGGACCGAGGTCAACTGACAAAATGACACAGGTCACACGACATGAAGTCAACTGACGGACCGACACAGGTCACACGGCATGAGGTCAACTGACGTACCAACACAGGTCACATGACCTGAGGTCAACTGACACAACGACACAGGTCACATGACATGAAGTCAACTGACGGACCGACACAGGTCACATGACCTGAGGTCAACTGACGGACCGACACAGGTCATAGGACCTGAGGTCAAGTGACGGACCAACACAGGTCTTATGACCTGAGGTCAACTGACAAAACGACACAGGTCACACGACATGAAGTCAACTGACGGACCGACACAGGTCACATGACCTGAGGTAAACTGACGGACCGACATAGGTCACATGACCTGAGGTCAAGTGATGGACCAACATATGTAGCTCACTGAAAGGGACCGGGGGATTTAGAAGCCAAGTTCACTTGCGCAAAAAAGCGTAGCCTTGGTCAAATTAGTGTGCCCCCTCCTGTGGTGCACCAGTAATGGCCTTATTTACAAAACAAAAGCGCCTGTTAACAGCTCATTATAGGATGTTAGCTAAAATCCTTCGGGTCACTCGACCCGTCTCTTACCCCTCTGCAGTCCACCCTGTCCTCGTCACAAAAGTCCTCCCTTGCTTTCCTGACCTTTTTGTCAAGGAGAGCGATCATTACTAAATGGAAATCGCCTCGCCCTCCTTCATATACCCATTGGCTCCGAGCTGTGTTACACTTTATTAAACTTGAAAAAAATTGTTACATTTTTGGATTATGGAACCCTCTCTTGAGAACCCTTAAAAGGTTAAATTTCCCCAATATCCCAGACTGATTGGGTGATTTGTGTGTCTGTAGCTGGTGTATGCACATGTCACAACTATTTTATCTCTCTCTCTCTGGAGACGACTTGACTATTCTGACGACGGGGTCCTCCCCTGGCGCCTGAATCCCNTATATATATAAATATATATATTATATTCATTCATTCATTCAACCTTTATTTATACAGGCTAGCCTCGTTGAGTCACGGGGACTCATTTACAAGAGGGACCTGTCTCACTCACACCAAACAACCATCCACTCTCACACTCACACCTAGGGTCAATTTAGAGTCACCAATCAGCCTAACAAGCATGTTTTTTGGTCTGTGGGAGGAAACCGGAGTACCCGGAGGAAACCCACGCATGCACGGGGAGAACATGCAAACTCCACCCAGAAAGGCCCCAGACCGGGATTTGAACCGGCAACCTTCTCGCTGAGAGGCAGCAGCTCTACCAGTTGTGCCACCGTACTGCCCATATATGATATAGATGGATAGATGTCTTCTTATTTGTACTTCATAGCTGGATTTTTTTTCCTCCCAGGGTTCTCATCACAGTGGCTCTTCACTCTCATTAGCTTCTTCTAAAGTATGCAGCTCAATGGATGAAGGGGATGGTCCTAATGGTGAAGGTAAGATAGATTTTAAATAGAAAAATAGGCCAGCAGGACAATAAATTAGGCCTTTCCTAATTTATCTCTCTTTAATTTGCTTCAAAGCTGAGCATTTGGATGAGTGCAATCTAGTTCCTGCTGCCATAGTGGACAGGTACAAAGTTGGAAGGATTTTAGGTGATGGGAACTTCGCTGTAGTCCGAGAATGTGTGGAAAGATCTACTGGAAGAGAGTATGCTCTCAAAATCATCAGCAAAGATAAATGCAAGGGAAAGGTGACTATCCCTGTACATTTGCTGAAATGAGGTATGGAGGTATCATGGAATTTACGGCAAGTCGTTGTTTTGGAGTTAACCTTTGCCTTTGTATGCTTTGTATAACACACAGTACAAAATAACATCTGTTTCTAAAATTTGTCATTCATATAGACTGTAATGATAGAAAAGAAAGCTGTGTAGCCTTAAATCTAATTGATTTGTATGCATTAATCTCTATAATTTTCTGTATCATTCAGGAGCACATGATACAAAGTGAAGTATCCATCCTTCGGCGTGTGAAACATCCAAACATTGTACTTTTAATTGAGGAAGTGGACACCCTCAGTGAGCTTTATCTTGTAATGGAGCTGGTTAAGGTACCTTGCATTATGTTTCAAGCAAAAATACATTCTGTATTATTAAACACTTTTTAGTGGATTTACACATTTGCTTTTATAACTACCGTATTTTCCGGAATATAGGTTGTGGCTTTTTATCATTTTTGCATGCTCTGCGACCTATATTCAGGTGCGACCTATTTATGGCTTTTTATAAAATAAGCTGATTTGTAATCATTTATTAACAAAAATTAAACTGAGACACACTCTTACAATAATGTCAGCTAACAAATATATTATTTTTAGGTGTTTATCCTGCTAAAATTATTCATTTATTAAAGAAAAGTTCAGCTCAGACACATATTTGCTATAATTTTTATCAAACAATTAATTGTTTTTAAGTGTTAATCTTCTTAAAAGCCTTGCTGTGCGCTCCTGTGGCAGACATTTGCAGCAGAGCTAAACACGGTCCACATTTTGACGTAGGTGCGACCTATATTCAGGTGCGACCTATATATGGATTTTTTTCCAATTTTTGGCAATAATTGGACAGTGCGACCTAAATTCAGGTGTGACCTATATTCCAGAAAATACAGTACTCTTTCCAAATTTTGAGTTTTTATTCATATCACTCTAAATTATTACTGTTTGCAATCATTATAAAAGTTTTCTTTTACCCTTCTCTCCAGGGCGGCGATCTCTTTGATGCCCTTACGTCTTCCAACAAATATACAGAGCGTGATGCCAGCTGTATGCTGTTCAACCTGGCCAGTGCCATCAAGTACCTTCATAGTCTCAGCATTGTTCATAGAGACATTAAACCAGAAAATCTGTTGGTATGTATGACCTTGCAAACTCCTCTAATGGCTTTTTTTTTTTTTACAGGATTGTCTATGGAATATATAATTACTTTTGAAATATTATTGAATAAACTGAAATCACTTATTTTACACTGTTCATTTGGCACTCACACTTGTTATGCTGAATTTGTAAAGTTTGCTGTAGCTTTAGAATTTATGTAATCCGATAAATCCAAAATGTGACAGTGTTTTTAGATGAATTATGGTACTTTGGATCAGTTAACACAGGCCGAGATAAAACCAACTTCACTTCAAAAATATTTAGTCTCTTAGATTTCTGTCTTTTTAAGTTTTCATAGCTATGAATGACCTGGTGGGAGTGGTGGCGCAGAGGTTAAGAAGGTGCGCTTGTGATCGGAAGATCGCCGGTTCAAGCCCCGGTACCGACAACATCAAAGATGTGGGTGGGATAAGTGAAGCGGTCACACCTGTCTCCACCCTCATCTGCCCCACTCTGGGCCCTTGAGCAAGGCCCTTAACCCACACCATCTGCTCCCCCGGGAACCATAGATATCAGCTCTCTACTCCACACAGAGGGCTGTGGTAGCTCGGTAGTCTGTGGTTGTGTCAGGAAGGGCATCCGGTGTAAAAACAACTGCCAAATCTTCGTGCGACTAGATCGCTGTGGTGACCCCTAATGCAGGTAAAAAGCCGAAAGAAGAAAAAAAAATTTTTTTTGTCTCTTTATTCATTTTTTGGTGTTCAATTAAACGGACATTGTTAAAATTGTATTTTTCACATACTTTCTGTAATGTACTTCACAAAAATCTAAAATAAACTTGGGAAAAAAAAAGAAAATGATAAATTACATGTACAGATAGTCCTCGACTTACGACGTTTCGGGGTTACGACACGCATCTGCCATTAAAAAAATCAAATAAATACCTTTTGAAATTTTTTATTTTGAAAGCCGAGTTCCGAGTTCCTTCCGGTTTTGACGGCAGTAGTAGCTTGACGGCAGAAGCAATGGCACTCAGTGAAAAATTACAGGAGACCTCATTGTTTGGACCGGAGGTTTACAGGTAGACCGGAGGAAGAGGAGGTTAGGAGGGGCTAACATGCTAACAGACCTGACTGTAATCTCTGGACCATGCGTGGAAAAGTACATGAGACCTTATTGTTTGGACCGGAGGTTTACAGGCAGACCAGAGGCAGAGGAGGTTAGGAGGGGCTAACATACTAACAGACCTTACTGTAATCTCTGGACCGAGCGTGGAAAAGTACCGGAGGCCTTATTGTTTGGACCGGAGGTTTACGAGGCAGAGAGGCTACAGCTAAGCAACGAGCTAACATGCTAACAGACAGATGAAGACTCCAACAGCTCTCAGTAGGAAAATAACTCATTTTTTCCCTTGATTATTCTCCAAATGTATGTGTTTTTTGATAATTATGTAGGGTATTGTGTTAGGATAAGCTAGGTGCTTGGTAAAATACAGTATTGTGAGGTGCAGCTTGGACGTATTTTCCGACTTACGACGAAATCCAACTTACGACGTCACATAGGAATGGATCTCCGTCGTAAGTCGGGGACTACCTGTATATGTAAATGGCTCAATAACATAACTCATTATGTCCTTTACAAACAACATATCCATGTCCACCCAGTCTTTTGATCTCTTGTCTGTAAAATGTTTTAGTACATTCATTGTTTCTATTTGTCAGTTCCATTAAGAAAAATATTGTTTGCACAACCTATGACTGAATGCCTCACATTATCTACTTTTGGTATTTAGGCTGCAAGGCTTGATCCAACATTCACAAAATAATGATTAAATCCATTTACAATTTCATTCTCATCATGGATTTCATTGTTGTATTTTACAAAATATTGTGAAATACCCATTTTTACTTTATGATTTTTCAGAACACTATTCATTACTCGCCATGTTGCTTTCGCATCACCATTACATTTATTTAATAAATCACTATAATATTCCTTCTTATGTTTCCTTATAATCCCTACTAATTTATTTTTATACTTCTTATATATCTCTTCTGCATCTTGTGTTCTCAATTTCAAGAAGCATGAATACAAATAGTTCTTTTTTTTTAACAAGCATTTCTCAACCCTTTTGTCATCCATGGTTGGTCAAAAATTGTATGCAAAAATATTATACAAAGAGAAATTTTCTCTTTGTATAATATTTTTGCATACAATTTTTGTCATACAGAGCTTCTAAAATATTCATAAACTCATCATATGATCTGTTCATATCATTAACATATATGTCTTTCCAGTTTTGTTTATCTAAATCATCTTTTAATTTATCCAAAGCTTTTTTGATGGGTTTATTATTTTTTCTTAATTGTAACTGCTTTTGAAATGCTTTGATCATTTTTATAGATTGTGAAAACTGGTAAATGATCACATAAATCAGTCATTAAAATACCACCTATCTCATCCCCATTTGTTATATTTGCAAAGATATTATCAATTATTGTGGCACTGTGAGTTGTAATTCCTGTTGGTTTTGATATCAACGGATAAAGATTTAAACTATACATTAAATTTATTATGGAAATGATAACAATAGAAATAATAAACAAGAATTATGTTATTTGAATCTGTTTTATTTCCCAAGTCAGTATTAAAGTTTCCACACAAAAAACTTTTTTATTGAAACTCTTTTCCAATATCTCCATGATTTTATTGGTGAATAACTATATTTGATCCTGGTGATTTATAAAACACAACTTATTATTATGTTTTTAATCATTCCTATTTATTACTTCTATTGTTATCATTTCCATAATATTATAAACAATTTTTGACATTTCACTAATTAATTTACATTTTATTTCATTATTAACAAATAGAGCCACTCCACCACCGCTTTTATTGTTTCTGTTCATATGATATAATTCATACCCTTCAATGCAAATATTATTTGTGTTTTCATCATTGAGCCATGTCTCTGACAGTTCTATTAAAGTAAAAGTTCTGTTTAATTGTTTTAAATTATCTGTTATTTTGGATATATTTGCATTTATACTTCTACTATTGAAGTGAATAATAGAGACCTCAATTTGTCATATTGATGTCATTAAACTGTTCTTCATTATAATATTCACAATACTCTGATGCATGCTCAATAATCCAGGTAGAAAAATCCAAAAAAGCTAAGTCTGGTCCTCTGGACATTCAAAAAACAAAATAAAACAAAGCAAAAAAACTGTAGAAACGTTTCGTCTTTCGTCCGAAAGACTTCCTCAGTCTGAGAAGCTGTGTTCAGCTCAGTCTTATAAATAGCACCCTCCCACAGTGGATCAACCAGTTGGCTGATGACAGCCAAAACCAGCTGCTCACATGATCGGAATATTCACAATATTTTATAACTGAAAAAAACTGTATCAATCACATCTTCAACATGATATATTTTAAATTCTGAGTCTTCGTATGTTGTCATATTTTAATGTATTTGTTCATTTGACTTTACTGTATATTTTGTCAATTTTTGTGTGCGAGTTGTTTCAAAGATTTATAATTTGTCTTCTCCTGAGCTCATCTAAGTTTTTCCAAATCCTCCAGTTCTTATGTTATTTTAGCCTGAGACCCTTCTTGTACTCTGATCCTGATGTTTCCATTTCTTGTCCATGTCGTTGCCATTTTTTCAACAACCTTGCTTCATGTGCAAGATTTCCTTTTTTTGGGTAGATGCTCATTTATGTATACATTTGTTCCCTTCAGTTTTTTTTGCTTGCATTATTACATTGTTTCTTGACTTCCCACTAATGAACCTGATGACTAATGATGGTTTGATTTTTTCTGATTTACTGGGCAAGGTGTGACAGATTGAGATGTCCTCATGTTCAATGTCAATATCTCTGTTTTGTAAAAAAGTCACTACTTGCTCCTCCAGAGTCTGTAGTTGTTCTTGTGGTGCATTCTCTGTTGTGTTAGCACCAGCAGCAACTGCTGCATATGACCGGCACCTAACTTCAAGTCCAGTTATCACCAAGTTATCTCGTCTTGTGTTTTGTTCCAAATCCATCTATTTTTTGTTCCCGTTCGGCTATTTTATTGTCTTTGTTACTTATCAGAACTTTCAGTTGTTTCAATTCCTCAATCAGACTGATCAGGAGTTATTGTTGAGGTGCTAATTACTCACGGTTAGGCATGTAACGAGATCTCGTTGTACGAGATCTCGCGATATTAAACTCCCGCGATATCTCTCGTTGAGAGGTAACGTTGTCTCGCGAGACGCTAATGCTAGCGCTAGCAGAGCCCCTAGCAAGTCAGCGTCACGGACAGCATGGCTTCGCCGGATGAAGTTGCTATAGAAGACGCCCCAACTACTGATGGAGGGTCCCGGTGCCGCAGACGCCTCTACATTGATGGAGGGTCCCGGCGCTGCCGACGCTGCCCCGGATGTAAAGACACACTTGCGTAAACACCGGTGTGACCGGTGTTGCCAGATAGAGTCCCACCCACCCAAAGCACTCTTTACCCGCAAAAGTCAGAAGGAAAATCGCGGTGAACCGCCCAATCTGGCAACACTGGTGAGTGACGGCTGCAGATTCAGTGCTGATGCGGATATTTATGTTCAATTTTTGGAAAGTCCTGCGTGAATATCTATTTTTTTTAAACAAAGTTGAACGTTCTAAGGTCTAAGGAGATTCAATCAGTAAAATGAAGACATCAGTTGGGTTTGTAATACATGTTAAAACAGAATAAAAGCCTTTTTGCGGCATAAAACCGATGTTTGAAGTTTTCTTGAACTAATATTAAAATCTCGTCTCATTCTCGCGAGCTCTGTAATTTGTCTCGTCTCGTCTCGTCTCGTGAGTTTTGTGTATCGTTACACCCCTACTCACGGTACCTCTGGCTTGGCGGAAGTAGCTCTCCGGTTTGTTTGCCGAAGCCCGTGGCCTGGCCAGGAGGCTCACAGGCCTATTGATGGTAGATGCCGCCCAGCAGCTACAGCACCCAGATCCGATGTTAACAGACACGGTCTCAGCAGCTTGCAGGATCAACAGCGGCAGATCGGTTCCCAGCAACAGTATTCAGATCCGATGGCAGCAGACTGGATCTCACGGCTTTGGTAGCCCGCAGGTCCAACGATGGCGGATGGGTTCCCAGCAACAGCACTCAGATCTGACAGCAGCAGACTGGATCTCACGGCTTCGTCAGCCTGCAGGTCCAACTGCGGTAGATGGGTTCCCAGCAACAGCACTCAGATTTGATGGCAGCAGACTGGATATCACAGCTTCTGCAGCCCGCTGGTTCAACGGCGGCTGACCGGGTCTCAGTACCAGCCCACAGATCCGACGGTTGCAGCCAGGGTTCTTCAGCCCCAGCAGCTTTGCAGGTCTAAGGGTGGCAGATCAGGGCCCAGCAAGCGGCAACCCACAAATACGACGGCAGCAGTCTGGGAGGTAGTAGCTCTCAGGTCCGACTGCAGCAGCAGTGGCACTCCAGGGCTTTTCCGATCGAAGTAGTTCTGAGGTCGGCTTGTTAGCTTAGCTGTTAGCTTAGCCCGTGTCTTAGCTTTCACGGCTCCGGCACAAAGACTTCCCT
>JBBPBX010028792.1:0-14926 GCA_038048925.1 Garcialebias charrua | reverse complement strand
CGCGCATGCTCACAGCTCCACTGCGGCTGCCTTTTAATTCTGTACTCCCGACCTGTCACTGAATTGATTGAAGTCAAGGGGAGAGAATAAAAAGCTGATGTCGGCAGCTTCATGATTGAGGAAATTAATGAATTTGTTGCTAGTGAGTGAATTAAAAAGTCCTAAGTGGATGCACGATCTCTAAATATTTCCTGGTGCAGTTGTGTGTACAGCTGGACCAGCGCTCTGTTTTTATTTATTTTTTAGAACTTTTTAATATAACACAGCTGCAATAATGAAGCTACGTTGATGCATGCTTGTTATAACTCTGCATGCAGGCGGATACTGCAGTGACGTCAATGCCCATATATGGAGAGGGGCAGATCTTCCCGGAGCTGCAGCTAAAATCTACTATAAATCATGAAATAATAATAATAATAATAATAATAAATTCAATTTATAACGCACTTTTCATTACTGAAAATCTCAAAGTGCTACACATATATTGAATGCTACACACATTCATAAACCGGTGGCGGCAGACTACCATGCAAGGTGCTTTCCAGTCCTACCGGGAGCAACTCAGGGTTAAGTGTCTTGCCCAAGGACACAACAACACATGGTGCGGGTCCCGGGAGTCGAACCGCCAACTTTCCGATTGGGAGACGACTGCCCTTACCACTACGTCACGGCCGACACATTTAGCGTTATTTATCTACAATATAAATGCACGCTCCTGTTTTATTTTTAAATAAACTAATAAATATTAATGGTGATGCAATTTGAAAACATGGTAGGTCATGTCCTTTAATGATGGACAGTTTCTTTTCACTTTTTTGTTTTTTGAATGTCCAGAGGACCAGACTTAGCTTTTTTGGATTTTTCTACCTGGATTATTGAGCATGCATCAGGGTGTTTAAAAGTATAGTTTCTCCAAATGATTAGGGTGGCCAGTACTGTGGTGGCCATCTTAAGAATTTCTTGTAGCAACTCAGGCCCTGTTTACAAGGACACTGTGCGGGGGGAAACTGAGGTTTTGGGTATGTTAATTAGATGAAAAGTTTTGCGTTGACACGGATCCGCTCAAATCTCCCCCCTCCCTCATGCCCCCACCCCTTTTCACCCATTGCGCATGCGTGCTGTTGAACCTTCACCCACTGTGCATGCGTGCTGCCTGACTGCTGTGTTCTTCTGGGCTAAACGTTGAGCTAACAGCAACTTAACAACAAGTTAAAGCTGGATTTTGGATAATAGTCGACAGATTTGAATCCAAGTGGGACCCGCTTCATCTAACAAGCTGCATACCAGACGCTGAGTGGACTGTGGACCAGGGGCCTCATGTATCAAAGACTTGCGTGGATTTCTTACTGAAAAGTGACGTACGGTCAAATCCAGAAAAGTGTCTACGCACAAAAAAATCCAGATTTATCAAGCTGTGCGTACACCGGTATCCACGCACATTCCTTTTGTACATCACAATGAACGTGGAACTGAGCGCACGTCAGACACCTCCCCTGACACGCCTTCATTTACATATGTTAAACAGATGCAAATTACTTCCTGCATGTGTGAAGGACATGTTTGTTTGATCCCTGCGCGATCAGAAATCATTTCTAGATTCAGGAAAACAATGGATTTAATATAATATGAGTGAGGACAAACATCCTAAGTAAGAATAGTAATAAACTGTGTTCATCACGCAAAGAACGAGTGATTGTGTGCCGGTATTCGTGTGCGCGCACGCTGCTGTCAGGTGCGCCACCGGCTCATTCATTCATTCTGAGTGAAAATATTAACTTTGCGCACGAGTTAATTACCATAATTACTGTAAACACAGAGGAACTTACTTGGATGTTTGCTAGAACATAGATCTTCGTTTATTTAATAGATGATATGAAGAAACGAGTCTCTGCGTCTCAGTGGAGACTTTTCATGACATGACGTGATGTTGGAGTCTCCAAAGCGCGCGCTGCAGCCTTGTGCGCAATCTGTTTGTCTGTGAAGCTTTTACTCCCATACAAGTTATAAATGGTGTACTTTCACGTGTCATTTTGGAGACATCTACAATAAACACAGATAATGACACACCTCCACTGCCGTGTGGCGAGGGTGCACGCGCGCTCAAAGCGCGACCATAACTCAGCCTTTGGGATCATATGGATGAGACCATTCCATTGGACATGAATCGGCTTTGTGTGGACTGGACTGGCACAGCCCTGATCGACCTGCCAGCTCCCTCTAAGCTCCTGTGGAACCCCAGTTTCTGCACGTGCACGCGTGATGCGCGGCCCCTGTGTTGCGCCAGTGCGCATGCAGTGCCAAACTGAAAAATGATTATTTCTGAAAACGGCTGATAAGCCATATCCTAGATCAGAGAATTATATCTGTTTATAAATAAATGCTCTGCGTGTTACACTATCTATATCCTCCAGTAAGGCTGAATGTATCCGTTCCTGTTACATTTATTTTTTGCACAACTTTGCGCCAGTAGGATTGAGGAGGAGGTCTTCGAAGTATTCCGCCCACCGACTCACAACATCCCGAGTTGAGGTCAACAGCACGCCATCCCCACCATAAATGGTGTTGGTCGCGTACCGCTTTCCCCCCCTGAGACGCCGGATGGTGGACCAGAATCGCCTCGAAGCCGTACGGAAGTCATTCTCCATGGCCTCTCCGAACTCCTCCCACGCCCGAGTTTTTGCCTCAGCAACCACCCGAGCCGCATGCCGCTTGGACTGCCGGTACCTATCTGCTGCTTCCGGGGTCCCACAGGCCAAAAAGGCCCAATAGGACTCCTTCTTCAGCTTGACAGCATCCCTCACCGCCGGTGTCCACCACCGGGTTCGAGGGTTGCCACCACGACAGGCACCAACAACCTTGCGGCCACAACTCCGATAAGCTGCCTCGACAATAGAGGCGCGAAACATGGCCCACTCGGGCTCAATGTCCCCCGCCTCCCTCGGAACGTGTTCAAAGCTCTCCCGGAGGTGGGAGTTAAAGCTCCGTCTTACGGGAGACTCTGCCAGACGTTCCCAGCAGACCCTCACAATACGTTTGGGTCTGCCAGGTCTGACCGGCATCCTCCCCCACCATCGGAGCCAACTCACCACCAGGTAGTGGTCAGTTGACAGCTCCGCCCCTCTCTTCACCCGAGTGTCCAGGACATGCGGCCGCAGATCAGATGAGACGACAACAAAGTCGATCATTGAACTACGACCTAGGGTGTCCTGGTGCCAAGAGCACATATGGACACCCTTATGCCTGAACATGGTGTTCGTTATGGACAATCCATGACGAGCACAGAAGTCCAACAACAGAACACCACTCGGGTTCAGATCAGGGGGGCCGTTCCTCCCAACCACACCCCTCCAGGTCTCACTGTCATTGCCCACGTGAGCGTTGAAGTCCCCCAGCAGAACAAGGGAGTCCCCAGGAGGCGCACCCTCCAATACCCCCTCCAAGGACTCCAAAAAGGGTGGGTAATCTGCGCTGCCGTTCGGCGCATAGGCACAAACAACAGTCAGAGCCCGTCCCCCCACACGTAGGCGAAGGGAGGCTACCCTCTCGTTCACCGGGGTGAACCCCAACGTACAGGCACCGAGATGGGGGGCAACAAGTATGCCCACTCCTGCTCGGCGCCTCTCACCAGGGGCAACTCCAGAGTGGAAGAGTGTCCAACCCCTCTCAAGGAAACTGGTTCCAGAGCCAGAGCCATGCGTTGAGGTGAGTCCGACTATTTCTAGCCGGAACCTCTCAACCTCACACACTAGCTCAGGCTCCTTCCCCACCAGAGAGGTGACATTCCATGTCCCAATGGCCAGCTTCTGTAGCCGAGGATCAGACCGCCAGGGTCCCCGCCCTCGGCCACCACCCATTCCACAATGCACCCGACCCCTTTGGCCCCTCCCACAGGTGGTGAGCCTATGGGAAGGGGGACCCACGTCTCCTCTTCGGGCTGTGCCCGGCCGAGCTCCATGGGTGAAAGCCCGGCCACCAGGCGCTCGCCAACGTGCCCCTCCTCCGGGCCTGGCTCCAGAGTGGGGCCCCGGTGACCCGCGTCCGGGCGAGGGAACATTGTTTCCATTTATATTACTCATCATAAGGGGTCTTGTGGGCTGCGCTTTGTCTCGTCCCTCACCTAGGACCTGTCTGCCTTGGGTGACCCTACTAGGGGCATAAAGCCCCTGACAGCATAGCTCCTAGGATCATTGGGACACTCAAACCCCTCCACCACGGTAAGGTGGCAGCCCAGGGAGGGGTGGCAGTCCACTGAGGAAGCGGAGCCTGGGGAATTTGGATCGGGCTCTCCAATCTCTGGTGCGGAGGTCGCCGAGGTGGTTAAAAAGCTCCGCGGTGGCAAGGCTCCGGGGGTGGATGAGATTCGTCCTGAGTTCCTTAGGGCTCTGGATGTTGTGGGGTTGTGTTGGCTTACGCGACTCTGCAATATCGCGTGGACATCGGGGGCAGTTCCCTTGGATTGGCAGACTGGGGTGGTGGTTCCCCTATTCAAAAAGGGGGACCGTAGGGTGTGTTCCAACTATAGAGGGATCACACTCTTAAGCCTCCCTGGTAAGGTCTATTCAGGGGTTCTGGAGAGGAGGGTCCGTCGGATAGTCGAACCTCGGATTCAGGAGGAGCAGTGTGGTTTTCGTCCTGGTCGTGGAACACTAGACCAGCTCTACACCCTCAACAGGGTCCTGGAGGGTGCGTGGGAGTTTGCCCAACCAGTTTACATGTGCTTTGTAGACTTGGAAAAGGCATTCGACCGCGTCCCTCGGGGGGTTCTGTGGGGGGTACTCCGGGAGTATGGGGTACCAGGCCCATTGATATGGGCTGTTAGGTCCCTGTACGACCGGTGTCAGAGCTTGGTCCGCATTGCCGGCAGTAAGTCAGGCTCGTTTCCGGTGAGAGTTGGACTCCGCCAAGGTTGCCCTTTGTCACCGATTCTGTTTATAACTTTTATGGACAGAATTTCTAGGCGCAGCCAAGGTGTTGAGAGGATCCGTTTTGGTGGCCTTAGAATCGCTTCTCTGTTTTTTGCAGATGATGTGGTCCTATTGGCTTCATCAGCTCGTGATCTACAGCTTTCACTGGAGCGGTTTGCAGCTGAATGCGATGCGGCCGGGATGAGGATCAGTTCCTCCAAATCCGAGGCCATGGTCTTGAGCCGGAAAAGGGTAGCGTGCCCTCTCCGGGTCGGGGAGGAGGTCCTGCCCCAAGTGGAGGAGTTTAAGTATCTCGGGATCTTGTTCACGAATGAGGGAAAACTGGAGCGTGAGATCGATAGGCGGATAGGTGCAGCGTCCGCAGTGAAGCGGGCGCTGTACCGGTCTGTCGTGGTGAAGAGAGAGCTGAGTCAAAAGGCAAAGCTCTCAATTTACCGATCGATCTACGTTCCCACCCTCATCTATGGTCATGAGCTTTGGGTTATGACCGAAAGAACAAGATCTCGGATACAAGCGGCTGAAATGAGTTTTCTCCGCAGGGTGGCTGGACTCTCCCTTAGAGATAGGGTGAGAAGCTCAGTCATCCGGGAGGGACTCGGAGTAGAGCCGCTGCTTCTCCACATCGAGAGGAGCCAGTTGAGGTGGCTCGGGCATCTGGTTAGGATGCCTCCTGGACGCCTCCCTGGTGAGGTGTTCCGGGCATGTCCCACCGGGAGGAGACCCAGAGGAAGACCCAGGATACGCTGGAGGGACTATGTTTCTCGGCTGGCCTGGGAACGCCTTGGGATTCCCCCAGAGGAGCTGCTCCAAGTGGCTGGGGAGAGGGAAGTCTGGGCCTCCCTACTTAGGCTGCTACCCCCGCGACCCGACCCCGGATAAGCGGAAGAAAATGGATGGATGGATGGACAACTTTGCGCGTCCATGTGGATGTACTTGTTAATCGTGTGTTTGGTGGGAATATTAATCATTTTCACATCATGAACAGTTAATAGTAATAATAATAATAATAATAATAATAATAATAATAATAATAATAATAATGAATTCAATTTATAACGCACCTTTCATTAATGGAAATCTCAAAGTGCTACAAAGTGCAACAGAATTAAATGTCGATAAAACAAATAATAAAACAGTTAAAATCAACAACAGTATCAACTAAGATCAAAAGTAGAATCATGAGGAGGAAGAGTATGCTCGGTTAAAAAGAAAGGTCTTCAAGCCGCTCTTAAAGTCAACCACAGACTGTGGGGCTTCAGTTTCTCAGAAGCACCTGTAAGTGTCGCCAAAGGAACAAGAACCACAGAAACGTGCGTACGCAAGCAGGGGAGCTGGCGTGGAAATGTACGTGGATGCGCAGATATTCACGTTCATTTCAGTTTTGATACATACGGGGTTTTGCGTGGAAAGTGACGTGCGCAATGTTTTTGTGCGCACGCACGGTTGATACATGAGGCCCCTGAACCGAGTCGATGTCGGACTTTCCTCCGTGATAAACATGACTTACAGCAGGTAAATCAACATTCTTAATATAATCAGAGTCAGAGAGTCAGAGTCAGAGAGTCTTTATTGTCATTTGCACCGCATGTGGTACATGTGATGAAAACGAGATTATGTACACGAGGTCCCAGTTACATCCAACAACAAATGAAAGAGAAAAACAGTAATAACATCTAGAATTAACTAAGAAAAACATCAACTAGTAATACACTAAGCCTAATATAGTGGAAATAAACAGCAGCACGAACATGAGTTTGTATGAGCAGATGGTCACAGATGAACACAGATGAACACAGCAACAAGAAAACAGATCAGCATCAGCATGATGTGATATTTTGCAGTGTTTATTTTTTATTTTATTTTTATTTATTCATGAGTCTAACAGCCTCAGGGTAGAAGCTGTTCCTCAGTCTAGTGGTTCTACATTTGATGCTCCTCAACCTCCGTCCTGAGGGGAGTGGGGCAAAGAGTGAGTGTGCTGGGTGAGTGAGGTCTTTCATGATGCAGGTGGCTCTTTTCCTGCATCTGGAGGTGTAAATGTCTGTGATGGTGGGGAGACTGACTCCAACAGACTTCTGTGCAGCCTTCACCACTCTCTGTAGAGCTTTCCTCTCTTCAACTGTGCAGCCTCCATGCCACACGTTGATGCTGGAGCACAGGATGCTCTCCACTGCACACCTGTAGAAGGAGGTGAGAACTGGGCTGCTCAGACCAGCTCGTCTCAGCCGTCTGAGGAAGTAGAGTCTCTGATGACCTTTCTTGATCAGGCTGGTGGTGTTGTTGCTCCAGCTGAGGTTATCATTCATGTGTACACCCAAGTATTTGTAGCTGGAGACCACTTCCACTGCAGACCCACCTATTTTCAGTGGGGCATGGGTGTGTTTGTTCCTTCTGAAGTCCACAATCATCTCCTTTGTCTTCTTCACATTCATGTGAAGATTATTCTCTTTGCACCAGCTCTCCAGGTGTTCCACCTCCTGTCTGTAGCTGGACTCATCATTGTTTGTGATGCATCCCACCACCGCTGTATCATCTGCAAACTTAACAATATGACAGCCTGGAAGTGTGGCTGTACAATCATATGTGAGCAGAGTGAACAACAGGGACTTCATAATGTTTGCTTGTGTTTACTTTGATCACACAACAACGGAGTTTTTATTTATGTATTTATTTATTTATTTCTGCCAGGCTCTGTTCAAAGCTCTCCCGGAGGTGGGAGTTAAAGCTCCGTCTTACGGGAGACTCTGCCAGACGTTCCCAGCAGACCCTCACAATACGTTTGGGTCTGCCAGGTCTGACCGGCATCCTCCCCCACCATCGGAGCCAACTCACCACCAGGTAGTGGTCAGTTGACAGCTCCGCCCCTCTCTTCACCCGAGTGTCCAGGACATGCGGCCGCAGATCAGATGAGACGACAACAAAGTCGATCATTGAACTACGACCTAGGGTGTCCTGGTGCCAAGAGCACATATGGACACCCTTATGCCTGAACATGGTGTTCGTTATGGACAATCCATGACGAGCACAGAAGTCCAACAACAGAACACCACTCGGGTTCAGATCAGGGGGGCCGTTCCTCCCAACCACACCCCTCCAGGTCTCACTGTCATTGCCCACGTGAGCGTTGAAGTCCCCCAGCAGAACAAGGGAGTCCCCAGGAGGCGCACCCTCCAATACCCCCTCCAAGGACTCCAAAAAGGGTGGGTAATCTGCGCTGCCGTTCGGCGCATAGGCACAAACAACAGTCAGAGCCCGTCCCCCCACACGTAGGCGAAGGGAGGCTACCCTCTCGTTCACCGGGGTGAACCCCAACGTACAGGCACCGAGATGGGGGGCAACAAGTATGCCCACTCCTGCTCGGCGCCTCTCACCAGGGGCAACTCCAGAGTGGAAGAGTGTCCAACCCCTCTCAAGGAAACTGGTTCCAGAGCCAGAGCCATGCGTTGAGGTGAGTCCGACTATTTCTAGCCGGAACCTCTCAACCTCACACACTAGCTCAGGCTCCTTCCCCACCAGAGAGGTGACATTCCATGTCCCAATGGCCAGCTTCTGTAGCCGAGGATCAGACCGCCAGGGTCCCCGCCCTCGGCCACCACCCATTCCACAATGCACCCGACCCCTTTGGCCCCTCCCACAGGTGGTGAGCCTATGGGAAGGGGGACCCACGTCTCCTCTTCGGGCTGTGCCCGGCCGAGCTCCATGGGTGAAAGCCCGGCCACCAGGCGCTCGCCAACGTGCCCCTCCTCCGGGCCTGGCTCCAGAGTGGGGCCCCGGTGACCCGCGTCCGGGCGAGGGAACATTGTTTCCATTTATATTACTCATCATAAGGGGTCTTGTGGGCTGCGCTTTGTCTCGTCCCTCACCTAGGACCTGTCTGCCTTGGGTGACCCTACTAGGGGCATAAAGCCCCTGACAGCATAGCTCCTAGGATCATTGGGACACTCAAACCCCTCCACCACGGTAAGGTGGCAGCCCAGGGAGGGGTTGGCTCGGGTGGTTGCTGAGGCAAAAACTCGGGCGTGGGAGGAGTTCGGAGAGGCCATGGAGAATGACTTCCGTACGGCTTCGAGGCGATTCTGGTCCACCATCCGGCGTCTCAGGGGGGGAAAGCGGTACGCGACCAACACCATTTATGGTGGGGATGGCGTGCTGTTGACCTCAACTCGGGATGTTGTGAGTCGGTGGGCGGAGTACTTCGAAGACCTCCTCAATCCTACTGGCACGTCTTCCACTGAGGAAGCGGAGCCTGGGGACTTTGGGTCGGGCTCTCCAATCTCTGGTGCTGAGGTCGCCGAGGTGGTTAAAAAGCTCCGCGGTGGCAAGGCTCCGGGGGTGGATGAGATTCGTCCTGAGTTCCTTAGGGCTCTGGATGTTGTGGGGTTGTGTTGGCTTACGCGACTCTGCAATATCGCGTGGACATCGGGGGCAGTTCCCTTGGATTGGCAGACTGGGGTGGTGGTTCCCCTATTCAAAAAGGGGGACCGTAGGGTGTGTTCCAACTATAGAGGGATCACACTCTTAAGCCTCCCTGGTAAGGTCTATTCAGGGGTTCTGGAGAGGAGGGTCCGTCGGATAGTCGAACCTCGGATTCAGGAGGAGCAGTGTGGTTTTCGTCCTGGTCGTGGAACACTAGACCAGCTCTACACCCTCAACAGGGTCCTGGAGGGTGCGTGGGAGTTTGCCCAACCAGTTTACATGTGCTTTGTAGACTTGGAAAAGGCATTCGACCGCGTCCCTCGGGGGGTTCTGTGGCGGGTACTCCGGGAGTATGGGGTACCAGGCCCATTGATATGGGCTGTTAGGTCCCTGTACGACCGGTGTCAGAGCTTGGTCCGCATTGCCGGCAGTAAGTCAGGCTCGTTTCCGGTGAGAGTTGGACTCCGCCAAGGTTGCCCTTTGTCACCGATTCTGTTTATAACTTTTATGGACAGAATTTCTAGGCGCAGCCAAGGTGTTGAGAGGATCCGTTTTGGTGGCCTTAGAATCGCTTCTCTGTTTTTTGCAGATGATGTGGTCCTATTGGCTTCATCAGCTCGTGATCTACAGCTTTCACTGGAGCGGTTTGCAGCTGAATGCGATGCGGCCGGGATGAGGATCAGTTCCTCCAAATCCGAGGCCATGGTCTTGAGCCGGAAAAGGGTAGCGTGCCCTCTCCGGGTCGGGGAGGAGGTCCTGCCCCAAGTGGAGGAGTTTAAGTATCTCGGGATCTTGTTCACGAATGAGGGAAAACTGGAGCGTGAGATCGATAGGCGGATAGGTGCAGCGTCCGCAGTGAAGCGGGCGCTGTACCGGTCTGTCGTGGTGAAGAGAGAGCTGAGTCAAAAGGCAAAGCTCTCAATTTACCGATCGATCTACGTTCCCACCCTCATCTATGGTCATGAGCTTTGGGTTATGACCGAAAGAACAAGATCTCGGATACAAGCGGCTGAAATGAGTTTTCTCCGCAGGGTGGCTGGACTCTCCCTTAGAGATAGGGTGAGAAGCTCAGTCATCCGGGAGGGACTCGGAGTAGAGCCGCTGCTTCTCCACATCGAGAGGAGCCAGTTGAGGTGGCTCGGGCATCTGGTTAGGATGCCTCCTGGACGCCTCCCTGGTGAGGTGTTCCGGGCATGTCCCACCGGGAGGAGACCCAGAGGAAGACCCAGGATACGCTGGAGGGACTATGTTTCTCGGCTGGCCTGGGAACGCCTTGGGATTCCCCCAGAGGAGCTGCTCCAAGTGGCTGGGGAGAGGGAAGTCTGGGCCTCCCTACTTAGGCTGCTACCCCCGCGACCCGACCCCGGATAAGCGGAAGAAAATGGATGGATGGATGGATATTTCTGCCAGGTGGAGAAGCTGTCGTTCCAACAGGCAGACCGGTTCTGATGGGGTCCAGATGAACACACCGTAAGATCCAGTTCATTAACGTATTTACAGTTCAGTTAACATGTTTTATTAGTGTTCAGTTTAATTCTCAGTGTTTGTGTTACGTACAGTTTGTGGTGCTGAATTAATAAATAAATAAAAAATAAACCTGGTGTCTTCATTTTCACAGCACGTTACACATTGTTTAAAAAACGTAATGAGTCCAGATAGATACTGTAGTTCAGATAAATTTATACATCTCCCACGCTAACATAAATACTGTTTATTATTGTTAAACTGTTATATTTTGCAGCGTGACATGTGAAATGTCCGCCTGCCCTAGACTCTCAGCGCGTGCGAGCTGCGCGCATGTGGTTGACACAAAAGCTCAGCGGGAGATGTTTACATTATCAACGGGGGGTCAGTGAAAAAGATCCACTCTGGAGGCTGGGTTCAAAAACCATCGGAGTCAAAGCCCCCCTCTTTGTGGACTCGTGTCAACGATAGGCAAAGACACAGAGAGAAAGGAGCGGTTCCACTCAAAATACGCCCCGTGTAAACAGGGCCTCAATATGTATTTTTTCACGCCTAGTTGCAACCATACACAAAAATATAAGTTGACACACACCCTTTTTTCATGTTATCCAGCTCACAAGGTTCAGAGTGGCAGCCATCTTGAATTTTGACATGGCAACCCAGTCTTCAAAAGTAACCTCTTTTGGGCCTAGATGCAGCCACACATCAAATTGGAAGTTGGTACCTGAACTATTTTTCAAGCTATCATGCTCAAAGCATGCACGGACAGATGAAGGTATTTCCCTGTCTTTGCTCAAAGACAAAGAACAAAAAATGTTATAAAAGTGGCTCTGCTTTGGCTGTAGCCATTTGTTTAGCCTGAGGGAAGCCATCTGCCCTTTTCTTGATATTCTATGACTGATGTCACAGCTGACAAGGTGCTTTTTCATTCAACCTTTATTTAGGCAGGTTAATCCCACTGAGCCTCGAGGACTCATTTATAAGAGAGACCTGGAAGAGAGACCTTCATTACTATTGATAACTATTTGACAGAATACCACTTCAAAGCAGCCTTTTATACAAAAACACAAGTATGTATTAACATGTTACCTTTGGCAAGACAAATAAGAAGGTTGACATTTTTGATTTTCCATACCTTTACAGATGTTATCCATCTCTTCATGACCATGTTGACAGGTGCACTGGCCTTGCAGTGATCCCCACATCCCATCCACATCACACTCTCTTTCAGGGGTGGTTACCTCAACAGCCCCTTCCACACAGGAACCTGACACAAGTCCTGCCCCTGCCCCCACACCTTTAAATGAGGTCAAGTCAGATATGATGTTGGGACATGTTCTATAAAACAGTCTGATGGATGTTAGAAGCACACATGTTCCAGTGTAGGAGAAGGCAATCTGGAAGCCTCTGTGTGTGACTGAGCCCAGGCTCAGGGCCTGGCTGCGGTTCAGGTAGCTGCGTAATTGGGTTAGAGATACTGAGCTAGGGAAGGGTTTAGAGGTCTGAAAATCCACAAAGGGCCAGCCATTTTGAAATCGACTAGTGGGAGTGTTTGTGTTATAAAGGTGAACTTTCAATGTGCTCAGTTGACCAGATAACTCCTGTTCTTGGCCCATTGTGATATCCATCAGTAAATATTGGGCGTCTCTACGCTCCATCCAAGGTGACAGAAGAGTTCTCTTTCCTTGATTCCCACACGCTTGAAGCAGAGGCCAAGAACCACCACTAAAAGATGGCATTGGGATTTCCTTCCACTGCAATGAAAACAAATAAGTAATCAAACAAAAGTTGTAAAAAAGTAAACGAGCTTAGCTGTGACTAAAGTGAAGTGATAGTCCTCCATTCTATTTGAATCTCTTAGTGTGTTAAAACTGACACCTGCCAATCATTAAAATCATACCTGTCGGCATATGTCAGTGACTGCTAACAATGGAGTCCAACAATTCTGACTTACTTATGCCACAACACCAGCTACACCTACAATGTATCCTACATTTATTTTTGGGCAAATGAGAGACAGAGAGATTTTTTAAATTATTCTCAAATGCAAATGAACATTTAACTTTAAGCCCCCCTGGTTTCTTGTGGGGCCCATTTGCACAGTCCACATTTAGCAAGAAATGCCTCTGATCAAACGACTTTAAAGCACTCTTCTTAAATTAGTGAAAATGCTTTTTTGTCTCCCATCATGGAATGAAGAGAGATAATTGGAAATACCCTCTGTCTGTCTGTCCCTTCATGTTCTGAGCATGATAACTTGAAAAATAAGTGAGATACCGGCACATTTTGTGTGCTTCTGCCATCGTGATGGCAAGCTGTCATGGCCCAGATGCCGCAAAACAGGCCCAAACCATGATACTACCACCACCATGTTTCACAGCTGTCATGGCCCAGATGCCACAAAACATGCCCAAACCATGATACTACCACCACCATGTTTCACAGATGGGATAAGGTGCTTCTGCAGAAATAATAATAATAATTATAACGCACTTTTCATTAGTGAAAATCTCAAAGTGCTACACACATTGAATGCTCCACACATTCATACACCAGTAGCTGTCATATTTTTAGACATGTAGACCCCAAGTGGCTGACTGAGAAGAAGGAACAGAGTCAGGAGTAAAAAATAATGATTTATTTTATTGCTGCAGGTCAAGATCCTCCAGACTGAAAAAGAGAAGGCAGGGACAAGGTGAGTATCCAGAATTGTCTTTAGAAAGCAATGGATTAATGATGATGAGGCTCTTGTTCTTACTGCTGTGTTTCTTGTGGTTTAGTCCAGAGAGGTCCCAGGAGTTCCAAGGTTTCAGGCGGTCCAGAACGGAGAAGCAAGGTGAGTGTTTGGCTGAGAGAGAGAAACAGGTCGTCTGAGTTAGAGAAGAATATCTCTGTAGGAGATCAAAACATTCTTCGGATACAAACAGGGTTTCATACAGACTGGTGACTGATCATACACTTTACCATAGCTTGATAATGTCCCGGCGCTGAAGGCATGTCTGGCAGAGGTTCTTATACCCAGGCAGAGTAGTCCTCCAAACCAGGAACAGGTGTGGCTGGTTGCCGCTGATTGGAGAGAGAATGGCTGGTGGACCTGGAACCCCTACAGAACCCCCCCCTCAAGAATCGCCCCTCGGCGATCCCATCCTCTTTTCAGGGTGAGCCCTATAAAAAGAGGAAACCAAACCCGGGTCCAAGATGTGAGCCCTAGGGACCCAAGAACGTTCCTCCGGACCATAACCCTCCCAGTCCACCAAGTACTGGAACCCCCTACCCCTCCGCCGGACATCCAGAAGACGCCGGACCGTAAAAGCCGGCGAGTTGTCGATCAGGCGGGGGGGAGGGGGAGGCGTGGACGGAGGGACCAGGGGACTGTCAACAACAGGCTTAATGAGGGAAACATGGAACGTGGGGTGTACCTTCATAGATGACGGGAGCCGCAGGCGTACGGCCGAAGGGTTGATTATCCTCGATATGGGAAACGGGCCGATGTACCTGGGGGCAAGTTTCCTGGGTGTGTCCTTGAGAGAGATGTCTTTCGTAGAGAGCCATACCATCTCACCCACCTGGTAAGTAGGAGCCGTCGAGCGGCGTCTGTCAGCAAACCTTTTAGTTTGAGCCGCCGTCCTGAGTAACGCCTTTCTGGTCTGGCGCCAAACTCGACGGCACCGTGCGACATGGCGCTGAACTGACGGGACAGAAACGTCCAAGTCCTGAGAGGGAAAAAGTGGGGGAGAGTAACCCAATGACGCTTCAAAAGGAGAAAACCCAGTTGCAGAGGAGACCTGAGAGTTATGGGCATACTCAATCCAGGGTAGGTACCGGCTCCAAGAAGATGGGTTATTCTCAATCACGCACCGTAAAGCAGCCTCCAAGTCCTGGTTGCACCTCTCAGTTTGGCCATTTGACTGGGGGTGATAGCCGGACGACAAGCTGGAGGTGGCACCCAAAGCGTCACAAAATGCCTTCCACACTTGAGAGATGAATTGTGGCCCCCTGTCAGACACAATATCAAGCGGGATACCGTGCAGACGGAAAACATGGTTCACCACCAACTGTGCCGTTTCGAATGCAGAAGGCAGCTTGGTCAGAGGGACGAAGTGAGCGGCCTTAGAGAATCT
>JBBPBX010028791.1:0-18588 GCA_038048925.1 Garcialebias charrua | reverse complement strand
GGCACAAGGATCATCACCGGCACAACTATTGATGGGCCGCAACATCAGGACACCGTTGCCGGTCAGCGAAGACAAACTACGACCACGATGGCCAGATCTTCATCTCTTCCGGAGAAAAGACCAGGAGCTGAAAGAGAAGCAAGGTTCTTGGTTCAACAAGAGACACAGAGCACAGACTAAACAAGAGCTCAACCCAGGACAAAGAGTCTGGGTGAAGAACACCAACAACTCGGGGACTATCAGCAGTCCAGCGAACACCCCACGGTCATACAACATTGACATGCCGTCTGGGAGTCTAAGAAGGAACAGGTCACACATCAGAGTGATTCCTGATGGCTCCACAGTCACCAGGTCGGGACGGGTTGTTCGTACCCCGCAGAGACTAGACTTGTAAATAGCATTCATAGAGAAGTGAGCTGTGGCCCACAGGGCAGAATAATCCCTGCACAGCTCTGGGGACGCAGGTAGTCGACCCTGACCCCTAGATAGGTCAAAGTTATAGTTGTTTGTAGTATTAATGATAAAGTACTAGTATAATCTGTTCACTTGGTAAAAGCATTTAAAAGGGTGTGGGTATGTCTGTTCAGCATGTTCATAATCAATGAGGACAATTTAAGTTTAAAGGCATAGTATGGATGCTAAGCTAAAAAGGGGAGATGTTGTGTGAGCAGACACTAGGAACCAATGTGTTGGTACTGGGGCACCAGGGGACACATTAGGTGATGCACCGTTGGTTGTAGAGTGACGCTCGTGAGTTGTACATGTGTTCGTGTTGAAGACTTAATAAAGCCTGACTGAGTATCTCCAAGTGCTGCCCGTCTGGATGGTGTCCACACTGAGGAGCAGACATAACATTACAGTTGCTAAGGCGACAGATCTTGAGGTGGGAGAAAAAGTGGACTGTTTTAGTCACAAGTAAACCTATACAGTGTATAGGAAACCTGCAGACGTGTCTGAGGGAAGAAAGGCAGAGGAGAACTGCTTCTGATCCGAGGACTGCTGTTGCTGATCCAAAGTGGCCAGAGAAAAGCGTCAACATGGCGACGCTGCTCCAGTGAGACTAAAAAGTAGTCCTGCAAATCAGGTGGCTGAGTTCTAAAAGAAATTGGACTCACAAAGCAACTTTGACGACGGAGAGGACCTACTGAGGAGCGCAGGTCGGTCGGTGTTGGTTGTTTAAACGGGGGAGAAGAGGATTTCCACGACGACAGCGCACCCTAGCTTCATCAGGCCTGCAACGCAAGCATATTACCGGTACCGGGTTGTGTTGGTGTGTGTGTGAGTGCGAGTGGGGCCCGTGTGTGATGTGTTTAGAACTGTACAGTTACGTTAAATTTATGGAGTTCTGTTAGTGACAAAAATTGAATTCTGGTTATATTACAACAATGGTTAAGAGAAAGGAGCTTTAATAAAAAACAAAAACACAAAGTTAAAGTGAGAAAAAGTGCTTTACAGTATTGGTTTTATTTTATTTTGGGAACATGTCAAATGAGAATTAAAGACCATACTTTATTGTTGTTTTACATCATTTTGGGGTATTGTGCAGCTTCATGTGGTGGAAGAGTTATTTTTCTAAGTTCTTATTAAAAGAAACTGTTCAGTTAGTTGGTTGTCTGGAGTGATTTATGGTACATTAAAGGTGTGTATGGTAAATTAGGTGAGTAAGGATTTACTCAACATAGGTAAACCTGCGTGGTATCTACCAGAACTTAACGAACCCAAATAGCCACCCCACCAGTGAGTTTAAGTTCTTGCCCCAGTTACTGGCGTACAGAGCAGTGGGGTGCTACATGTACAATAAACCTGCATAAACTTGCACATTTGTTTCAGAGCTTCCTTCAACCTTTTGAATTCACAACAAAACGTTTCATCTTTTCTCCAAAACACTTCGTCAGTCCATTAAAAATCATTTCTCACGCAAATTACACACAGAGCGAAACAACGCACAAACGCACAAAACAATAAAGCCCGTATTGCACTTTGGACCTGTCATGTTTTTTGCATGTTCTGTGGGGTTTTCTCCGGGATGCTCCGGTTCCCCACTGAAAAAACAAAACAAAACTTGTATGTTAACTACTTTGTCCTCCAACATCTGAACCAGTTATTCTGTGTTGGGTCTGTTGTGCAGATGACAGAAAAAAAAGAAGAAAAAAAAAAGGTCTGTTCTGCAGGTGACAAAAAATAAAAAATAAAGAAAAATAAAAAAAGGTCTGTTCTGCAGATGACCAAAAAAAACAATAATAATAATAATTTAAAAAAGTCTGTTCTGCAGATGACCAAAAAATAAATAAAAGGTATTTTCTGCAGGTGACACAGATGCCCGTCCACCCTGAGTCCATGTTTTCCTTGTGCCCTTTGGGGTTTTCACCGGGATGCTCCGGTTCCCCACTGGAAAACAAAACAAAAACTTGTACGGTAACTACAGTACTTTGTCCTCCAACATCTGAACCAGTTATTCTGTGTTGGTGTGTTCTGCAGATGACAGAAAAAAAAAGTCTGTTCTGCAGGTGTCAAATAAATGAATAAATAAAAATTAAAAAAGGTCTGTTCTGCAGATGACCAAAAAAAAACAACTCTGTTCTGCAGATGACCAAAAAAAAAAAGGTATGTTCTGCAGATGACCAAAAAATAAATAGAAGGTATTTTCTGCAGGTGACACGGATGACCGTCCACCCTGAGTCCATGTTTTCCTTGTGCCCTTTGGGGTTTTCACCGGGATGCTCCGGTTCCCCACTGGAAAACAAAACAAAAACTTGTACGGTAACTACTTTGTCCTCCAACATCTGAACAAGTTATTCTGTGTTGGTTGGTCTGTTCTGCAGATGACAGAAAAAATAAATAAATAAAAAAGGTCTGTTCTGCAGGTGTCAAATAAATAAAATTAAAAAAAAGGTCTGTTCTGCAGTAGCCTGGTTAAAACCAGACCCTTGTCCTTCACTTCGCTTCTGACTAGGGTCTGGACTTTCTATTATAGAGAAACGATTCTTGCTTGAGGCGTGGCCTCTGCTGATGGCTGCTCCCCCGTGTTCTGCTGAACTTGACTTCAGCTCCGCCTCCTGCTGAATTTTCTCTCGCTGCCGTTGCTCTGTTTATATGTTAATAAAACGTCCTAATAAAATAAAACCATGGATCGCTGGTCCAACACACCAGAAGACCAGGAAATCTGATGGGACTCGGGCAGCAACTTAAAACCCGAGTTTAAATCTCTCGTGACAACCTCAGTCATTTCCTTGTTCATTTCACTCAGCGGAGGGAGAGGAGGATGAGGAGGAGGAGGAGGGAGCGATGATCACTTACTTTTGGCAAAAAAAAAGAAAACTCCAGATAAGGGATTAAGAAGGGGAAATTAATAAATTTGTGTCACATATAAAACAGTCCTGCATCGCTTTGAATGAGAACATGCGAATGCTCGTTGGCTGCGCGCTCCCCCGTGGTCTTCTGAACTTGACTTCAGCTCCGCCCAGTGTTGCCAGGTGACAAATGTAGGATTATCGTACTAGAGCCCTAAAATTATTGTATTTTGAGGGAAATTATCGTACACCCGTAATAAACAAAATAACAAGTATGCACTATAGTCACTCTGTTGTTGAATAGCGTCTAACAGGCACTCACAGCTTTGTGGCGTCAGTACTGGTGGGAACCATAGTCATTAATACGCATTATTGTCTGGTGGCAACTAATGAGCCCACCCCGTCTTCTTGTTTTGTTTCATGGTGGTCAGGTTAAAACCACCACCGAGCTGAAGTGTGGACAGGAGATAAAAATAAAAATAAACTAATTCTGTAAAATTAATTTAATAACTCAACTAAATTCTGTCTATTAAGTTTGTATTTTCAAGGAAATAATAACTTGATCTTTAACTTTACTGATATCACTACTAAAAACATCCCTAATTGTAAATTTAATATTCATTTTATTTATTTATTTTTGGAAATGCATTCTTTGTTTCATACCCTGGACATTCCATAAAGACATGTTGAACCGTTTCAGGGAAATTGCTGGTGCACATGTCACAAAAAAGTCCTGTTTCATGCTTTCCAATTATTTTAAGAGCCTGTTCTAATGCGAGTTCCTGTTTCTTCCTGCTTTCCTTGTATATCTTACCTTTTTATGAATGTTGTGTAAATGTCTTCCTGTATCAGTAATGTCCCAGTTTTCCTGTCATGTTTTCTTAATATATTTCTTTATTATAATTTAATGTTCAACTTTATATAAACGTTCACTCATTTTCATCACTTCTTCCAGACCGGTGTCACACGGCTCTGCTTTTTCTAACGCATGGGGCGGGCGCAGCGGACTATTCAGCCAATCATGGTCGTTGTTCTGCATATACGTCACTCTTATGTCACATTTAGAAAAGCACGATTGGCTGGAATTTCAAGACGCCTTCAGGGTTCACAAAAAAACTCCTGCAGACAGTTGCGACAGGCTGATGGAAACCGATCACAACTACACGTTCAAGGAATTGTCAAATTATCGTATTTTTGGCCTTTTTCGGGATTATTGATCGTACATCGTACAGAGGGCTAAATTATCGTACAAATACGATAATTATCGTACACCTGGCAACACTGGCTCCGCCTCCTGCTGAATTTTCTCTCGCTGCCTTTGGATATTCTGTGTTTATATGATAATAAAACGTCCTAATAAAATAAAATAAAACCATGGAGCGCTGGTCCAACACACCAGAAGACCAGGAAATCTGATGGGACTCGGGCAGCAACGTAAAACCTGACTTTAATTCTCGCGTGACAACCTGAGGCCAGATCCGGCCCGCGGGCCGGCACTTTGACATATGTGCTCTAGAGCCAGACTCAGACTCTGAGTCAGACAGTGACCACTGTGACGGTCGGCATCGTTCTTCACAGCCTGCATCAGAGCTGTGTGTGGAGAGGCAGACAGGTGCAGCAGAGATCCAGTATCAACCTGCTCTGTTTTTATCTGAGTTCTGGCTGTAACAGCAGCTCCTTTTTCCAAGAGTTACGCTGTTTTTAGTGTACAAACAACTCTGGTTTTGTTTTTAAAGTTGAGGACACAACTATAATTCATAACTCCGCTGTTATGTGTTTAATAATAAGCGGTATTTTAGAAGATGAGCAACGGACTCGCTGCACACGGTCCGACCCGGTCACATCTCATGCGGGGTCTGTGTTGGTGATTAAAATATATAGTAATCACGTTGATAACTAAGTATGCAATGGACCTGTCACATTTTCTTAGCAAAAAAGGAGCTATAGCTATTGCTATCTGATGCTATCTGCGATTCGCGAGTGAACGGCTCCACCGAGGCGAAGAAGTAATTTATACGGCTGGAGCTGCAGGGGGTGGGGCTATACTTAAGAAGACCGCGTGACGAAACGCGGTCACATTTAAAACACGCCTAAAAAATCCTGAAACAGACATATCTTTATACACAGTTTGATCTATAACTCCAAAATTAATTGAGCTACAATTTTGAGACTTTTTGCTCATTTACAAGATTACAATTATGACAGGGCGGCCGTGGCGTAGTGATAAGGGCAGTCGTCTCCCGATCAGAAAGTTGGAGGTTCGACTCCCGGGACCCGCACCATGTGTCGTTGTGTCCTTGGGCAAGACACTTAACCCTGAGTTGCTCCCGGTAGGACTGGAAAGCACCTTGCATGGTAGTCTGCCGCCACCGGTTTATGAATGTGTGTAGCATTCAATATATGTGTAGCACTTTGAGATTTTCAGTAATGAAAAGTGCGTTATAAATTGAATTAATTATTATTATTATTATTTATAATGTTTATTGAAGAAAATATTGAAATTCACTTTACACGGTCTTTAAATAAAACAAACGACTCAATTAAAACAATTGCACTTCTGCAACTTGAGCACAATGGGATCTATCATGGTATTAAATACATTCAGAGATACTAGTACTGTATTCCAAGTTTAAGCTTTGCATGCAAACTGTTCCATGAGGTTGGTGCAGAAAAGCTGAAGGCTTTCTTGCCCTTTTCTGTTCTGACGCGAGGAACACTAAAATTTAAAAAGTCTTGAGACTGAAGGCTGTAGATCATGTTGTTTAAAGTTAACAAAGATGAAAGATAAGGTGCTGTCAACTTAAGAATAGCCTTGTAAATCAAAACATACCAGTGGCCAAGCTGACGTTAATGCAGAGATGGCCATTTTACCATTTCATACAAGACACAGTGATGAGTTAGGGCTCCATCATTTGTAAGAAACCGCAAAGCGCCATGATACATGCTATCCAGCATGTGAAGACATTGAGCAGAGGTGTATAGTACATCACCATAGTCAATAATCGGAAGAAAAGTTGACTCCACCAATTTCTGTTTTACCCTAAAAGAAACACAGGATTTATTCCAAAAATAAAATCCAAGCAAAAGCTTCAGTTTATTTACAGTAAACTGAATATGTGCTTTAAAAGACGATTTGTCATCAAATAAAAAATCCCAGATATTTTAATGTAGATACAAGTTCAATTTGTTCACCATCACTAGTGGTGATGAGAGACTGGTCAGACCTTGTTGATGTTGAGTTGCTGAAGAACAGTAGCTTTGTTTTGTCAAAATTCAAAACAAGTTGAAGCTGACAAAGTTGTTCTTGTGAAATGCATTCTGCATGTATGCAAACACTTCTGTGGGCGTAGGTGCAAAGCAATAAATGACTGTGTCAACTGCTAAAAAAATGAATTGCTGCATTTGAAATATCCTTTCCAAAATAATTAATATACAAGATAAATAACAAAGGGCCCAGTACAGAACCTTGTGGAACCCCCTTGTGAATAAACTGAACTCCAGAACGAAAGCCATCTAACTGGACAACCTGGGTTCTGTCTTTAAGATAGTTTGCAAACCATCCAACTGTGTATGTAAAAAGCCCAACTGTTGTTAGACAGTTAAGTAGACTGCCCTAAACACGCTGAAGCCTCTGTGTGTCTGTTTGCAAATTATCTTGTTTAACTAACTAACAATTTTAATGAAACTTGCAAACTAAATGAAATAATTTGCTGCTCATCTACAACTGATTACCTTATGGAGTTAACCCAGTTTGATGCTGATTAGCCACCGCAGCTAATCAACATGAGCTAAGACAAAAATGGAAATAACTCAGGTCAGTTTTACAGATAAAGACTGATGTGGTAGTAGCTGAGAGACTTACTTAACACATACTCTGAGCACAGTGTCGCAAGCTATAATGTTATTTTAAGGTTTGTCCAAAACTCTTATCATTTATGAACTACAGTTCAAAACGTTGGCACGAAAGTAGTGAGTGATATGATGCTAGGCTATTATCGTTTTTATTACTGTATTTTATTTACCGGTAATTATTTTTAATTCATAAGTGTTTTAATGTTGTCACCATTATTTATTGTTCACTAGGGCTCAGTTGGGGCCACGGCACCAGGAATCACCCCTCGGACCCTCAGCCAGACAACTGGGACCACAGTTACTTCAGTAACAGTGAGCAAAGTAAGATGGATTAGATGAAACGGGGTTTCTGTCCTCTGGTGTGTGTATGTGTGTGTGTTTACGATGTTTAGAGTATTGTGTTAGGTTCACCCGATGAACCAGATGTGTTGTGTGAAAGTCACAAATGAAACTAAAGTTTGAATTCTGTTTTTGGTGTTTGTGGCAGGAGACGTTGGAGATTGTGATGAAATGTAAAAACTTCTTGTCTACACTGATGAAGCTGTCGTCCAGTGGGAAGCAGTCCACAGAGACTGCAGCCATCGTGAGAGAGCTGGTCAAAGACCTGCTGGTGAGTGTCCGAACAGACGAGGCCATTTCTGCTAATGAGTTCATGGTAATGTGTTGAGTTTTAAACATCTCCCCGAAACACTAAAAACTAATGTGTAAATGTGAAACTCTGAGCTGTTTGTGTTTTAACAGGAGGCCAAGCTGGAAGTTGAAGAATTCACCAGCAGATTGTACAAAGAGCTCAAATCTTCACCCCAACCATATCTCGTGCCTTTTCTAAAGGTAAAAAAATAAAAATAAAATCAGTGTCCTGTACATTTTTAGGAGCATATTTATTTTTCATCATTGAGCAGTAAAATCTATGGTTTTCTACCTGTGTTGTTGCAGAGAAGCCTCCCTGCTCTGAGGCAGCTCACACCAGACGCAGCAGCTTTCATTCAGCAGAGTCAGCTTCCTCAGCCAGCCTCAGGTCCAAGTCCACGTCCAGTCTCCTCTGCGTCATCTCCCTCCACCACAATGGTTCTGGGCAGCCCGGCCCCTCGCCTCACTGCTCCCATCTGCAGGCCCCAGCTCCAGCCAGCCATCAGCAACCCGGTACAGACAACGTCGCTGAACCTATATCTGCTCAGACTTCACTCTGTTGTGTGCTGCGTTTACAGATGTGTCCAGCTGTGTTGGATGCCAAACATGTCAGATTAATAATGCTTCAAACTGAGAAAACAGAAATGCTTATTTATTCTCCAAGGATCTCATGAAATAATATTTTGGAGCAATGTATTATTATTTACGCAGTTCTTGACCCTCTGGACTTGCTCAGAGTCCTATGTGGTTCTGTATCCAGCTGAACATTAGTGGAATCTTCAAATAGTGTTTTTGTAAACAAACATACTTTGTGTTGTTTTAACCATCCAGCGATTATTCATCCATTCAGCCTTTATTTAGGCAGGTTAATCCCATTGAGCTTCGAGGACTCATTTACAAGAGAGACCTGGCTACAAACAAAGAATGATGACAAGAGCAACAGTAGATTTTCCTTGGACAATCAACAATATTTAACAATCAAAAACAGGAACATGTCTGCATTGGTTTTTGCCAGGATTCCAACAGATTCTTAAAGCCATTTAGGTCAAGGTTGAGAGCTTCAGATCTTTTTGTAAGATATTCCAGGAAACAGGAGCGGAGTAGGAGAAGGCCTTTTTGCCAAGTTCAGTCCTCACTGAGGGAACACTGCATGTAATCATGTCCTGAGAGCGCACGCTGTAGCTGCACTCACGCAGAGACATGTAGGAGGAGATGTATGAAGGCAGCAGACCAAGAAGTGATTTAAAGATGAAAATGTACCAGTGGAAGAGTCTGCGTGAAGTTAATGATGTCCAGTTAACCAGTGAATACAGGGTGCAGTGGTGGGTACGATAATCACAGCCAGTTATGAATCTTAGTGCACCATGATAGACAGCATCCAACATCTGCAGGGTGCTTGTAGGAGCATTCATGTAGATAATGTCACCGTAATCAATGGAGGGAAGGAAAGTCACAGTTACAAGGCGTTTCCTAGTACAGTATTCAGTGTTAGACATGATCTGTTTCTGAAAAAGAAACCCAATTTAACTTTCAGTTTCTTTACTAGGTTTTCCACGTGGAGTTTAAAGAGAGATGTGAATTGACCAGGATACCCAAATATTTATAGGAATCAACAAACTCAACAGGGACACCATTTGAGGATAAAATCAGAGGAAGAACTGCTGGGACCGATTTCCTTTTTGGAAAAAAGCATCCCTTTGGTTTTATCAACTTTTTTATCAGATTAGGAATAACATACCTGTACTATAACTTTTGGTCTTTGTAACTTTTCTTACAACTGATACCACCCAGGCTGAAGCTCCTGCAAATAAATTAACTTTATTAAAAAAATGAAAACTTCCCATAGAAATATTGTTTTCATAGAAACTGGCTTCAACTTATTAGCTTTATTTTTGTCTTCCTGTGCTACTTTTAGACTTTAGCTACAATGTTGCTACTTTTAGCATCTGTTTTAATTTAGCTGCTGTTTTACTTATTTTATCTCTGGCGTCTAGTTTGCATTTTTAAGATACCGGTACTGTTTTGTGGGGGTGCACAGTGTAATGAGACATTTGCAATTATCATAATATAAATGAGCACAATGTCAGTATCGCTGAAAAGGGCTGGAGCTTCAACCCCCATCATGAGCACCTTCTACAGAGGTGCCATAGAAAGTGTCCTGACCAGCTGCATCACTGTGTGGTTTGGTGCATGTACTGCATCCTGCCGCAAGAGCCTCCAGCGCATTGTGAGAGCAGCTGAGAAGATCGTGGGCACCTCCTTGCCCTCACTGCAGGACTTACACAGCAAACGCCTCACTCGGAAAGCCCACCGCATGGCAGGTGATCCCACACACCCACTACACAGCTGCTTCAGACTGCTGCCATCAGGAAGGAGACTGAGGAGTCTCCAGGCTCGAACCAGCAGACTGAGAGACAGCTCTGTTCATCAGGCAGTCAGAATGCTAAACACTCTGCCTGCTCTGCCTCCCCTCCCATTTGAACTGCCTTAACACTAAAACTTTCTCACATACTATCACTCAACACAAAGTTTTTAACACTAGACTCTGTGTCACCAAACGGGTTTTCACTAAACTCTCGGTCATGTGCTCATACAGTTTGCACTACTTCTCATACTTGCACTAATGTCTGTATTACATCACTGCCTATAATCATAATACTGTTTACATTCTCTGTTTACATTTATTAATACTGTTTACTTTTATTACTACTGCTTACATGTAATTACTACTGTTTACATTTATTTACACTACTCTAATATCTACACCACTGCTGGTACATATACAGTGTGCTCTGAACGGTCTTATTTAGGGATGCCCAATGTGCCTTACTGCATATGCCACTTTTTGCCTCTACAACAACATCAACTACTACCTCATACATATACTGTGTACATTGACTCATACGCTGCTTTGCCACTTTGCAAATGTCAATGCTAGAAACCTTTAGTTTATTTTAGTTATACTTTTTATACTCTTTTTTTATACCACTATGAAAAAAAACTCAGGACAGTGTTAGTTTTACTATTTTTATGCTTATGTCTATTATTATATGTTTCAGTGTTTCAATGTTTAGATGTTTACTGTTGCACCGAGGGACTGAGAGAAACGCAATTTCGGTCCTGTGTATGTCCTGCACTGTACATATTGCAGATCTGACAATAAAGTTGACTTTGACTTTGACTTTGACTTTGACTTCTATAAATGATAAAATATTTTTATTTCAAGCTCCATATGTTCAAGTTCTGCTGCTATTCATATGTTTGGACAATCCTACGGATGGTGGCCTTGCTGTCCACACCTGGTTTAGGTGATGGTGAAGAAGTGAGGTGTGAGGAAAATATGGGTTTATCATCACAATAATCAGCACATGGTAACATATTAAACCTTTCCTCTCAGGTTCTCCAGCCTCAGCAGCAAAGAGCAGTTTTGCCACCTCAGCTAACTCTACCAACAGCCTCCATGAACGCTCTGAGAAATCAGGCTCCCAGTCGCATCATGGTGGGAGAGCAACATGTACAGCTGAAAGAGCTGCAGCCAGGTGAGATGGCAGTCCACCAACACCCCGTCTGTGCCTGTGTGGGCCTTTTTGTGTGAACTGATGTAGCTTAAATTATATTGTTGTCCTCCGTTAGTTCCCTTGAGGCCGGAGGCGCCACTTGTTTCCAAACAACTCTTTGGTGCAGCTTTGACCCAAGCTCAAAAGATCAAGCTGAAAGAGGCGGGTGGCATGTTCAAGTAAGCACATGAACACAAACAGCCTCCAGGTTTTAGTCTTTCATGTCATTCATTCATTCATTCAACCTTTATTTAGTCAGGTAAATCTTTTGAACCTCATGGGCTCATTTACGAAAGCGACCTGCTAAAACTAAAGAACAATGAACAGCAATGGTAGAATTTCCTTAAACAATAAACAAACAAACAAACAATAAACAATAGAAAACAAAAGAGAAAAACAAATTTTTTTTTTTTTTTACAAAGTATCAAAAAACTAGCAAAACATTATAAGGTAGACGTATAAAATCAAAGACAGGAACAAATCTGCATTGGTTTTTGCCAGGATTCCAACAGATTCTGAAAACCATTTAGAGAAGTCAAGTTCGAGAGCTTCAGATCTTTTTGTAAGATATTCCATGAAGCAGGAGCGGAATAGGAGAAGGCCCTTTTTCCAAGTTCAGTCCTCACTGACGGAACACTGCAGGTAATCATGTCCTGAGAGCGCACACTGTAGCTGCACTCACGCAAAGACATGTAGGAGGAGATGTATGAGGGCAGCAGACCAAGAAGTGATTTAAAGATGAAAATGTACCAGTGGAAGAGTCTGCGTGAGGTTAATGATGTCCAGTTAACCAGTGAATACAGGGTGCAGTGGTGGGTACGATAATCACAACCAGTTATGAATCTTAGTGCACCATGATAGACAACATCCAACATCCGCAGGGTGCTTGTAGGAGCATTCATGTAGAGAATGTCACCGTAATCAATGGAGGGAAGGAAAGTCACAGATACAAGGCGTTTCCTAACATTCAGTGATAGACATGATCTGTTTCTGAAAAAGAAACCCAGTTTAACTTTCAGTTTCTTCACTAGGTTTTCCACGTGGAGTTTAAAAGAGAGATGTGAATCGATCAGAATACCCAGATATTTATAGGAATCAACAAACTCAATAGGGACACCATGTCTCAAATAAACATCAAACGAATGGAAGTGTTTGTCGCTTCTGCATCTATGTTAACAGAGATGATGATGACATCAACGACGTGGCCTCTATGGCCGGAGTGAACCTGTCAGAGGAAAGTGCTAATATCCTCGCCACCAACTCTGGACTTGTTGGCTCAGTGACACATTCCTGTAAGGACGAGGCTTTTCTCTCCTGTGCCGTGCTGCAGAGGAGAATGCTGGAGTTAGGTAAGACACTCATAAATTATGAACTAATGGCCACACAGTAGCTAGTCATTTGTCAATCTCTTGCTGCATTAATCCGTTGCTGTATTCCTCTTTCAGGTAGGAAGCACGGAGTAACAGAGCTGAGCATGGAGGTCGTAAACTATGTCTCCCATGTCAATCAGCAGAGACTCCAGAACCTGCTAGAAAAAGTGTCCCAAGTAGCTCAGCAGAAAAATGTCAAGTTCAAGGTATGCATTACGGACAGAAATGTTATCAGAATAATCAGTAGCTGTTTCTTTTCCAAAGTAAATTGTAGTAAAAGTTTTCCACGCAGGGCTTGGTTACAGAATGGGTACATTGTACAGAACTTTGAGCCTCTATATTTGTAACTGTCTTTCCTGTGTCGGCTAATTTCCTCCAATGCTTTGTTTTCTGGGATGACATTGTTATAAAACTGTTTGCTGGCAGGAGGATGACAACTATGAGCAGATCAGTGACGTTCGGGCTCAGTTGAAGTTCTTTGAGCAGCTAGACCAGCTGGAGAAGCAGAGGAAGGAGGAGCAGGAGAGAGAAATCCTCCTGAAGGCAGCTAAGGTACTTCATCCCTGACAGAAACCATTATGAGTTGTATTTTTATATAATAACAAGAAACAATAGTTTGAGAAACCGCAAGAACAGCTGTTGGAGTCTTAAATTCATCCCTGTGTTGTCTTTATTCAGCAGGTGTTGTGTGTTTCTGTTTGTTCTCCTGCTTGTACTTAATGTAAATTATAACTGTTGAGAGCAATCCACCCTTTTCCAACTGGACCATGGCCTCAAATTTGGAGGATAACTTTGGATTCGCTCAAGATAATTTCACAAAACTTCATACACCTGCATCATTATTAGAAGGAGTGTCACACATACTTTTCATCCCCCCAGTTTCAAGGTCAAGGTCACAAATCAAGGTAAAAGTTCATAAAAAGTCTTTGCTTGTCCAGGCCATTGTATAGATTGCTGTATAATAGTTTGTCAGCAGACGTATAGTGTGCCGTATGTTCTACTCTCGATATATATCAGTTGTAGATGAAATATTGTAGAGATGCTGAGCAGATTACAAACTTATAGCTCTAGCCAATCAGAAAAAAGTATCTTGGCTGTTTCAAGTCTCAGCAACAAAATGTATGCTGTTTTAAACCGTTAGTTTTTATTTACAAAGTAGGTGTGAAAAACCAAGTAAGTTTAAGTGGTAAAACATCTGCAGCCTGGTCCTGCAGAGACCACCGAGTGGTAAAACATCTGCAGCCTGGTCCTGCAGAGACCACCGAGTGGTAAAACATCTGCAGCCTGGTCCTGCAGAGACCACCGAGTGGTAAAACATCTGCAGTGTAGTGGGCATGACCGTGCCCGCTCTGATACACCTTTGTATTTTTGAACTGTTCCAGAGATGACCTTTACTGACCTCTCAGTAAAGCAAGACATTTACTACAAATTATTCCATTAGTTGTAATCTGAGAACATAGTCACCAAAAGAGACTATTGGCTTCTTTAATTTTATTCTAATGCAATCAAAAGAATAACATTTTGTCATTTTCATGATGTGTGCTTTTATGCTGTTATTCTGTAATGTGAAACATCACTGTGTCATTTCTACAAATGAAAAGGTGTCAAAGTTCAGATAATATGTCAAACTGCCTTTCTCAGAAGTTGTTTTTGTTGAGTTTCAGCTAAAATTCTCACTAGCGTCTGAAAGTCTCCTCACTGAGACACTTTTCCTAAACAATTTCTCTCTGCTCTGATTTCACCTTGAATCGTGATAACAAGTGAACTGCTCTACTGGTTCTTTTCGGACCAATGGGGAAGAGACAAGTCTCTCTCATCTCAGATCTTCTACTAAAGGTTCTAAGCTTTTGCTGGAACGTGAAGTTTTTGCTGGAAACTTCAAGACAGGAGGTCGTCCCAAAGAGCTGGATGAATGTCAGTCACACGCTAAGGACACGTCATTCAGTTAAGGACTAATAACATGTTGTTATGAGTCCACTTCGAACCGAGCGTACAAGCTCAGAACTTTGTTTATTCCTTTCTGGAATAAGTTATCTTGAGCCAGAAACCAGGAGCTGATGCATTTTCTGATGACCAACGCGAAACCAGGAGAAGTTGGGAAGGTAAACGAATAACCTGCTCAGATGTACTGGTCCCCGCAAGGACCCCGTACATCTGAAAAGCTACAAGGTCTTCTCTTATGGTGTGTTCACACAGTGCAGCGTTTTGACCTCAAAGCTTCCAGCCTCCATGTAAAGTCAATGGTGGACGCACCTAGGCACCTTCTGGCGTCTGGCGTCAGGTCGCGTGCGTGTTGCGCGTTCTGAGGAGCGTTTTTCCGTGTACGTGAACCGGCGTCGGCTTCCAAGTTCCGCTTCAGCTGAGCTGAAGTTTTCGCGGTTCAAACGTTCAAACGCCGCTCAAATCTACCTGATTGGTTGGTGTGTCAACCAATCAGGGAGAGTCGGGGTGGAGCTATGTGACGCGGAACGAGGGGACGGTTGTGCGCATGCGCAACTGTGTGACGCATTGTTTGTGTCAAACCCCGCGAAGTTGTGTACAGTGCTATGATGGAAGACAAATTGATTGTTGCCGTGTGTTCACGAGAAGTCTTGTACAACCAGTCAAGTGTCCTGTACAGAGACAGAATTAAAAAGGTCCTTGCCTGGCAGAGTATCAGTGAGGAACTCGGTATGCCGGGTAAGTTTTGAACGTTTCACGTTTAGCCACTTTAAGCTGCTGGCCAATGTGATTTGATTTGATGTTTATTCATTCATATTAAAAGAACAATACAAGACAGTTTCATCAGATACAAGAATACAAGTAGGATAAAATGAAGGGAGCAGAAAGAAGATGAAATCATATTATATCTGCCCCTTATTTCACAGTTTGTTCAAACAATGATAACCGTCAAACTACATAACAAAATGGATAAAAATAAGAATGATTTCAACTAACTCAAAGTATAGCCACCACGTTTAACGTTTTTAAATGCTTTTGTTTAGTGGATTACTGCAAGAAAAGGTGGAAGAGTCTGAGGGACACATATGCTAAAGAGGTTAAAAAGGAGAAAGACAGACAACGCAGTGGTGCTGCAGCAGACAACAGTACAAAATGGAAGTACTTGGCGGTCATGTCGTTCATGAAGCCATTCATGTTGCCACGTGAAACCAGTGGCAACATGCCTGACAGGACACTGGACACTTCCATGGAGAACCAGGCAGCTGTGGACGAGGACACACAAGACCCAGAGGAGGCTGCAGACGAGTCAGCAGCATTTGAGGCCTCATCAGCTCTAGGTAAAAGTTGTGACTCATAGACATTTATACTGCAAAGTTGTTATAAATATTAATGTAAAAAATATTGTTTATTTGTTATTTGATTCACAGAAACTATTGACTTGGGTGATTTGGAGCTTGCACAGAACTTCAGAGCTCCTTCTCCAGTAACTGCTCCTCCTGCGCCGTCCACCGCCTCTTCTTCTGTGATGCCTGCGCCTTCCTCGTGGGCCCCAGGTGTGACTCTCATCGTGCATTTTGTATTGATTTGTATTGATTTAGTGGCAAAAAACCACAGCCACAAATACACACACACAACCGATGCAGTGGTACAAAAATATCCTCTGCTTTAAAACACACACACACACACACACTTACACACAGATACATATGTAAACTCATAAAAACAAATAATTTCTTATGAAACAACTTGTTTATTGAGTATTTGCTGTACACACAGTTATGTACAGTAATGCAGACATGTGTCCCTTGAAAGCTCATCTAACATGCAAAACATGTAACACATACTGTGTCCTTTACATGATCAGGGCAGAAGAGACCCCGTCGGGAGCAGCATCCGATGCAGCGAAAGGACTTCGAGCGTGAGGTCCTTGACTTCATTAAAGGACGAAATAGTTTGGCTGCCACACCACCGCCCCCACCACCACCTCCCGCCAGCGAAACAACGAAGTTTTGTTTGTCCCTGGTTGAGCCACTGGAACGTTTGACTCTCCTGCAGCGTGAACGAGTAAAATTTAAAATGTTCACATTGATTTATGAGGAGTTCACTGGCGACAGGGTTGTTGTGACGTCACAGGAAGGCTGAATTTTTACATAATGTGTGTGTGTTTTCTGTAGTTTTAAATAAATCTGTTTTCTGTAGTTTTAAATAAATCTGTTTTCTGTAGTTTTAAATAAATCTGTTTTCTGTAGTTTTAAATAAATCTGTTTTCTGTAGTTTTAAATAAATCTGTTTTCTGTAGTTTTAAATAAATCTGTTTTTTAAATTGACTTGGTGTGCGAGTTTTAAAATGTTTAGCTGAAACTGGCTGGTGTTAAATCTAGATAAGCAACATTTAATTTCATGTAGCTTTTTAGTGCAGGTTTGTAACTAGCACTGTCTGGCATTTGTATGATTTCATATGAATACAGTGTGACAGGACAGAAAAGTACTAATTATGGAAAAATTTGGTTTTACTCTGCTATTCTTTTTTTGGTCCGTCACGTTAAAATTAAATGTTGGAAGAAACGTTTCCCCAACGAACCAATTCCAAAAAGAACAGAAAATTATCACACAATTGCAAACTGTCATTTTTAATGCAAGTGAACACATGGAACAAATGAAAATGTGGATACGAAAGTGTTCACAATGAACGTTGTGCAGTTATATAAAGAACTATGTACATAAAATTAAACTCATAAATATTACAAAGGCAGTGGGGGTGATGACTACTCTAGCTGACATGCCACTGCTCCTTCTTCTGAGAAGTATCTCATGAATGCCTCTCTGGCCACCATTGCATCTCTTGCTGCAAAGTTTGCTCCCACTCTCTGGACACCAGGAAGGGGTTCTTCTGTGCCACGGTGTGCGGGTATGTCGTCACCCCGGATGAAATTGTGGAGAACACAAGTGGCTTTCACACACTTCTCCACAACCTCAGGGGAGATTTCAAGGTCACGGCGAAACATACGCCACTGACTAGACCAGATCCCAAAAGCATCCTCAACCACCAACCGTGCCCGTGACAGCCGATAGTTGAAAACACGTTGCTCTCTGGTCAGTTCCCCACGTCCTGGGAAGGGCCGCATTAGATTTCTGCGCAACGGGAAAGCCTCATCTGCCACGATGACGTGGGGCTGGGGTCCTCTGGCGCCAGCGCCAGGGAGGTGCTGGTCCGGTGGCAGATTGAGTGTGCCGTCACGCAGAGCCTGACCAAAGTTGGAGTTGGCCAAGATCCCGCCGTCACTGGTTCTTCCATATCCCCCAACATCAATGATACGGAACCTGTATTTAGCATCGACCACGGCTAGAAGAACCAATGAGTGGGATCCTTTATAATTAAAAAACATTGAGCCAGAATTGCGTGGTGCTTTCAGCCTGATATGTTTTCCATCCAACGCACCGCAGCACAGAGGGAAGTTCCATTTCTCCTCAAACTCCTTCGAAATGGACCTCCAATCATCCACTGTAGGTACTGCCATGAACTCCTCCACTAGACAGTCCCAGATAGCTGTGGCCACATCAGGAACAATGGTGGCGACAGTGGAAATTCCCACACGAAAGCTGTTTGCTATGGTCCTGTAGGAGTCCCCAGTAGCAAAAAACCTGCATAGAGAAAGAGTAATTACAATTATTACAGAAATTACATTAAACGTACTACATCTGCACATAATAGAACCCACACACACCTCTATATGTACCGGTATACACATTAGGATGTGTGGCAAACATCACTCAGATAGACACAATACTGTATGTATGTGCTTATGTACACACTCTTCTATAAAGAATACTATGTATTTCAATACAGGTATATATATATATATATCTAAATATATATACACATATATATATATATATATATATATATCTAAATATATATACACATATATATATATTTATATATATATA
>JBBPBX010028790.1:26102-36311 GCA_038048925.1 Garcialebias charrua | reverse complement strand
CAACAGGAAAACAGATCAGCATGATGTGATATTTTGCAGTGATTATTCTTATCATGTATTATTCATGAGTCTAACAGCCTCAGGGTAGCAGCTGTTCCTCAAGTGGTTCAACATTTGATGCTCAACCTACTTCCTGAGGGGAACAGGGCAAAGATTGTGTATGCGCTGGATGAGTGTGGTCCTTCATGATGCAGGTGGCCCTCTTCTTGCATCTGGAGGTGTAGATGTCTGTGATGGTGGGGAGACTGACTCCAACAGACCTCTGTGCAGCCTTCACCACTCTCTGCAGAGCTTTTTTTCTGCAGCTGTGCAGCCTCCATGCCACACGTTGATGCTGGAGCACAGGATGCTCTCCACTGCACACCTGTAGAAGGAGGTGAGGACTGAGCTTCCCAGACCAGATCTTCTCAGCCGTCTGAGGAAGTAGAGTCTCTGATGACCCGATCATGGGCGATGGTGTTGTCAGTCCTCACCTCCTTCTACATGTGTGCAATGGAGAGCATCCTGTGCTCCAGCATCAACGTGTGGCATGGAGGCTGCACAGCTGCAGAAAGAAAGGCTCTGCAGAGAGTGGTGAAGGCTGCACAGAAGATGTTGGAGTCAGTCTCCCCACCATCACAGACATCTACACCTCCAGATGCAGGGAGAGGGCCACCTGCATCATGAAAGACCCCACTCACCCAGCACACACAGTCTTTGCCCCGCTCCTCTCAGGACGGAGGTTAAGGAGCATGAAATGTAGAACCATTAGACAGAGGAACAGCTTCTACCCTGAGGCTGTTAGACTCATGAATAAATAAATAATAAGAATAAATACTGCAAAATATCACATCATGTTGATGCTGATCTGTTTTCTTGTTGTTGTGTGTTCATTTGTGACCATCTGCTCATACAGACTCAGGTTCGTGCTGCTGTTTATAATGATGTTTTTCTATTACATTAGTGATTAGTGTATTTCTAGTTGATGTTTTTCTTAGTTATATCCTAGATATTATTACTGTTTTTCTCTTACATTTTGTTGTTGGATGTAACTGGGACCATGTGTACATAATCTCGTTTCATCACATGTACCACATGTGGTGCAAATGACAATATTCTGACTGTGATTCTGATAAAAGTTGCAGGACTAGCTGAAAACATGTAAAAATATGAAAAAGTTACAAAACAATTCTCAGTTTTCACCAAATGCACGTCACTTCTATTTTCATCTTACCTGCATCACTGCAGTTTGACCGTGATGACGTAACGACGCTCTTTGGGGAAGGGTAGGGGCTGTCTGCTCACTCCGCTTTGAGGTGAAAAATGAAACATAAGAGCAAATTTAGCACAAAAATCACGGTGAAAACATTAAAACCTCTCTTTATGTTACAATACAGCGTTCACAGCTTGTCACGCTGCAGTGGTCAAGTTAAATGTTAACGCTTCTTCTTCTTTCGGCTTTTCCCTTTTCAGGGGTCGCCACAGCGAGTCATCCTCCTCCACCTCACTCTGTCCTCTGAATCCTCTGTCCTCACTCCAACTACCTTCATGTCCTCGCTAACTGCATCCATATATCTCCTCTTTGTCTTTTTCCTGCAGCTTCATGTCTAACATCCTTCTACTAATATACCCACTGTCCCTCCTCTGGACATGTCCAAACCATTGTCCCTCCTCTGGACATGTCCAAACCACTGTCCCTCCTCTGGACATGTCCAAACCACTGTCTCTCTGACTGTCCACCTGCTGAGTGTCTCTCTGACTGTCCTCCTGCCGAGTGTCTCTCTGACTGTCCACCTGCTGAATGTCTCTCTGACTGTCCACCTGCTGAGTGTCTCTCTGACTGTCCTCCTGCTGAGTGTCTCTCTGACTGTCCTCCTGCTGAGTATCTCTCTGACTGTTCACCTGCTGAATGTCTCTCTGACTGTCCACCTGCTGAATGTCTCTCTAACTGTCCACCTGCTGAGTGTCTCTCTGACTGTCCACCTACTGAATGTCTCTCTGACTGTCCTCCTGCTGAATGTCTCTCTGACTGTCCACCTGCTGAGTGTCTCTCTGACTGTCCACCTGCTGAATGTCTCTCTGACTGTCCTCCTGCTGAGTGTCTCTCTGACTGTCTACCTGCTGAATGTCTCTCTGACTGTCCACCTGCTGAGTGTCTCTCTGACTGTCCTCCTGCTGAGTGTCTCTCTGACTGTCTACCTGCTGAATGTCTCTCTGACTGTCTACCTGCTGAATGTCTCTCTGACTGTCCAGATGGACATAGACATGTAAATATAACATGTTCAACTGAAATTGTGTGTTTGTGTGTGTGACTGTTTTATGGTTTTTAAGGACAGTGTTTTATCAGGACTGTAATGAACTGCCATCTGATTGATTGTCTGATTGTTTATAGCGTATGACTAGCCTGGCCCTCGCCATACCTGCACAGCTCCGCTCAATTCTATTTCCCTTCACTGCTGGGTCTGGGATTTGTCCCATAGACAACGATTCCTCCGGTCGATTTTTGACCGGACCAATCAGAGAACAGAAGGCGGATTGGCAGATTAACAGACCAATCAGAGAACAGAAGGCGGAGTTTTGAACGACGTCGACTGACGTCGTCAGTTAAAATGGCTGCCACCACGAAGGAATTTTCCAGAAAACAAGGTAAAAAACTATTATTTCTTTCCTGATAAAAACTATATTTCTTAGCTGACGTTTTATCAGAAGTGTTTCTGAGCTTAACAGTTCCTAAATCAATTCACGAAATGGTCAAATCTGCTGGATTTAAATAGTTTCGGTTTCACATTTTCCAAACAGCCTCAGGGTGCGCTACGAAAATAAATGATAAAAAATCGAATTTTATCTCAAATGTTTCATCAAGGCCAACAGTCAGTAAATTAGAGCCATATAATTACACACTGGTAGCAGAAAAAATATCCACCAAGTGGTTTCTGAGCTTTTTATCTGAATAGCCTGGACCTTGCCAGGCTAAGCTAACAAAACTACGCCTTCTGTTCTCTGATTGGTCCGGTCAAAAATAGACCGGAGAAATCGTTTTCAATGGGAGGAATGCCAGACCCTAGTACGAAGCAAAGTGAAGGACAGGGTTTGGTTTTAACCAGACTAGCGTATGACTGTCCTAACAAACAACTGTCCATAAAAAAACCACAATACACTCCCATACACACACAATTGAACAATAAGGTTGATGAATCCACACGTAGCAAGTATATCTGTTTAGGAACACAAGAACTAAAATGTACCTTGGTACTCGTGTTTAATGGAAGTTGATCGCTCTTCTGGCTACCTGCGATCTCCTGACTCTGGACGTGTTCACGTCATCTGGAACAGATCATTTATACTTATATTTAGAGGAAATTCTACATTTTGATGATAGCTGCTGTCACATGTAAACCAATAAACATTACATGATTGTTTTTGGCCAAAGTATCCATCTCACATAAAGGAAAGATGGATGGACATAGTATTTACAAAACTCCTCTCATGATGGGTGGACTAAGATGAAATTAAAATTAGCTGAATGAAAGAAAACTATAAATTTAAAAACTGTGACTAATAATATTGAAGTCATACATAACAATCCCTGCATTATTTATAAAATTGATATCTATGTCATATACATACACACAAATATACATATATACATGTATATAAGCATATCATATATGCATATTCATATACAGTGTATATACATATATGCATATACATGTATACTGTATATGCATATACATTACATATACTGTACAGATAGACATATACATGTAAATATAACATGTTCAACTGAAATTGTGTGCGTTTGTGTGTGTGACTGTTTTGTGGTTTTTATGGACATTGTCATATGCTATAAACAGACAAGCAGATTACAGTTCATTACTGTCCTGACAAAACACTGTCCTTAGAAACCACAAAACAGTCACACACACAAACACACACACAATTTCAGTTTATCATGTTTTTAAGAAAGCAAGATGTTTGATGGATAGATGGATGATATTTGATGGATGGATACATGGATGGATGGATGGATGTTTGATGGATGGATGGATGGATGCATGCATGGATGGATAAAAGGTGGACATCAGTCAGTAAAGACTCCATCTGTCTGCGTTCAGCAAGGCTGGATGTTTGATGGATGGATGGATGTATGGATGGATGTTTGATAGATGGATGTATGTATGGATGGATAAAGCATGGACCTCAGTCAGTAAAGAATCCATCTGTCTGGTTTCAAGAAGGCCGGATGTTTGATAGATGGATGGATAGATAGATGGATGGATGTTTGATAGATGAATGATGGATGGATGTTTGATGGATGGATGGATGGATGTTTGATGGATGGATGGATAAAGTGTGGACCTCAGTCAATAAAGAATCCATATGTCTGGGTTCAGGAAGGCAGGATGTTTGATGATGGATGGATGATGTTTGATGGATGGATGCATGGATGGATGGATGGATGTGTGGATGTTTGATGGATGGATGGATGAATGGATGGATAAAGCATGGACCTCAGTCAGTAAAGAATCCATCTGTCTGGGTTCAGCAAGGCAGGATGTTTGATGGATGGATGGATGTTTGATGGATGGATAGATGTTTGATGGATGGATGGATGGATGTTTGATGGATGTTTGAGATGTTTGATGGATAGATGGATGGATGGATGTTTGATGCATGGATGTATGGATGGATGGATGTTTGATGGATGGATGGATGGATGGATAAAGTGTGGACCTCAGTCAGTAAATCCATCTGTCTGGGTTCAGGAAGGTAGGATGTTTGATGGATAGATGTATGGATGTTTGATGGATGGACGTTTGATGGATGGATGGATGTTTGATAGATGGATGGATAAAGCGTGGACCTCAGTCAGTAAAGAATCCATATGTCTGGGTTAAGGAAGGCAGGATGTTTGATGGATGATGGATGTTTGATGGATAGATGTTTGATAGATGGATGGATGCATGGATGGTTGGATAAAGCGTGGACCTCAGTCAGTAAAGAATCCATCTGTCTGGGTTCAGCAAGGCAGGATGTTTGATGGATGGATGTTTGATGATGGATAGATGGATGTTTGATGGATGGATGGGTGGATGTATGGATAAAGCGTGGACCTCAGTCAGTAAAGAATCCATCTGTCTGGTTCAGGAAGGCAGGATGTTTGATGGATGGATGGATGTATGGATGTTTTATGGATGGATGGATGCATGGATGGATGGATAAAGCGTGGACCTCAGTCAGTAAAGAATCCATATGTCTGTTTTCAAGAAGGCAGGATGTTTGATGGATGGATGGATGATGTTTGATAGATGGATGCATGGATGGATGGATGGATGGATGGATGGATGGATGGATGGATAAAGCGTGGACCTCAGTCAGTAAAGAATCTATCCGTCTGGGTTCAGCAAGGCTGGATGTTTGATGGATGGATGGATGTTTGATAGATGGATGGATGGATGTATGTATGGATGGATAAAGCATGAACCTCAGTCAGTAAAGAATCCATCTGTCTGGGTTCAGGAAGACAGGATGTTTGATAGATGGATGGATAGATGGATGGATGTTTGATGGATGGATGATGGATGGATGTTTGATGGATGGATGTTTGATGGATGATGTGTGGATGTTTGGATGGATGTTTGATGGATGATGTGTGGATGTTTGATGGATGGATGGATAAAGCGTGGACATCAGTCAGTAAAGAATCCATCTGTCTGGGTTCAGTAAGGCAGGATGTTTGATGGATGGATAGATGGATGTTTGATGGATGGATGGATGGATGGATGTTTGATGGATGGATGGATGGATAAAGCGTGGACCTCAGTCAGTAAAGAATCCATCTGTCTAGGTTCAGGAAGCCAGGATGTTTGATGGATGGATGATGGATGGATGTTTGATGGATGGATGGATGGATGTTTGATGGATGGATGGATGGATGTTTGATAGATGGATGTATGTATGGATGGATAAAGCGTGGACCTCAGTCAGTAAAGAATCCATCTGTCTGGTTTCAAGAAGGCCGGATGTTTGATAGATGGATGGATAGATAGATGGATGGATGTTTGATGATGAATGATGGATGGATGTTTGATGGATGGATGGATGGATGGATGTTTGATGGATGGATGGATAAAGTGTGGACCTCAGTCAGTAAAGAATCCATATGTCTGGGTTCAGGAAGGCAGGATGTTTGATGATGGATGGATGATGTTTGATGGATGGATGGATGGATGGATGTGTGGATGTTTGATGGATGGATGGATGTATGGATGGATAAAGCGTGGACCTCAGTCAGTAAATAATCCATCTGTCTGGGTTCAGTAAGGCAGGATGTTTGATGGATGGATGGATGTTTGATGGATGGATATATGTTTGATGGATGGATGGATGTTTGATGGATGGATGGATGGATGTTTGATGGATGGATGGATGTTTGATAGATGGATGGATGGATAAAGCTTGGACCTCAGTCAGTAAAGAATCCATATGTCTGGGTTTAGGAAGGTAGGATGTTTGATGGATGATGGATGGATGGATGTTTGATGGATGGATGTTTGATGGATGGATGAATGCATGGATGGATGGATAAAGCGTGGACCTCAGTCAGTAAAGAATCCATATGTCTGGGTTCAGGAAGGCAGGATGTTTGATGATGGATGGATGATGTTTGATGGATGGATGGATGGATGGATGTGTGGATGTTTGATGGATGGATGGATGTATGGATGGATAAAGCGTGGACCTCAGTCAGTAAATAATCCATCTGTCTGGGTTCAGTAAGGCAGGATGTTTGATGGATGGATGGATGTTTGATGGATGGATATATGTTTGATGGATGGATGGATGTTTGATGGATGGATGGATGGATGTTTGATGGATGGATGGATGTTTGATAGATGGATGGATGGATAAAGCTTGGACCTCAGTCAGTAAAGAATCCATATGTCTGGGTTTAGGAAGGTAGGATGTTTGATGGATGATGGATGGATGGATGTTTGATGGATGGATGTTTGATGGATGGATGAATGCATGGATGGATGGATAAAGCGTGGACCTCAGTCAGTAAAGAATCCATCTGTCTGTTTTCAGGAAGGCGGGATGTTTGACTCACCAAATACCAAATGACCTCTTGGACTAGCTGAAAACCTGTACATGTAAAAATATGAAAAAGTTAAAAAACAATTCTCAAGTTTATACAATACACTTATACAGTATTCTGTATTATTCAGTATTCAGTATTCCAACAACAGTATTCTTATACCTACATAAAACTGCAGTCAACGTGATGACGTAACGAGGCTGCAACGTGATGACGTGATGACGTAACGACGCAGTTCGTCCGTCTGCTCACTGCTCAGAGGTAAAAAAAAAAAAAAAAAAGAGCAGAATTAGCAGAAAAATGACGTTGGAAACATTAAAACCCCTCTACCCTATTAACGCATGTTAAATTACAGCGTTAGTCACGCTGTTATTGTGACGTGACACGTTCACGGTAGTGACGCTAACGCGACGTGCGTTTAATTTTGTCTTCGTCGCGTTAAGACTCTAAATAACCACTAAAAACATCCACAAGTGATGCATATATAGTATCGCTGATTTATATAAATGTCTATAAAAGTTTTCAACAGCGTTGAAAGGTTGTCACGCTTCTGAAGTGAAGTTACGTTACATGCTAACGCTAGCCGCAGCTAGTTTGAGCTGCGTCTTTCTTCACGCACTCAAAACTCATGCACAGATACTTCCTAATTTATCTAAATGTTGATAAAGTTTTCTACAGTCTTCACAGTTTGTGACGCTGCGGTTAAAGTCACGTTACTACTGGATTAGGTTAACATTTCCTTGAGATGATGTCATCAAAAGCAACAAAAAAATTTTTTTAATTCTTACCTGAATGAAGTCAATACACTCTGACACTCTGTCCACCTACCGCTGCAAAATTTTATTTAAATCGCTCTCCAAAAATAATCTCCGCTCACCTACATGCACTCAACACACGACGCCATAACTCTGCACGTGTAAGCTCAAGGGGCTTTAACTTTTAAAAACTCGGTCACCTGAGGCCCCGCCCTGAGCCCCCGCCCACTACAGGGTCTCCACATCACGAGAGGAGGGGCGGCGTTGGAGTTTCGCGCGGTCTCCACATCACGAGAGGAGGGGCGTTGCAGTTTGGCGCCATGTGTGTCAGTGAGCCACACACACGGCTGCAATAAATGCAACCGATACACAAAAACATACACACCACACACAAATACCCTGGGAGGTGCGTAGCCAGCCAATTTTATAAATGTAAATAACTTTTTATTAAAACAATTTTAAGTGTTAAAGCACACTCCAACTCATCCAGGCAGCCTATTAGCCACAAGTTACGCTGATATTGATGAGAAAAAACAATGTTTACATATTAATATATTTGGATACAATCTGTGTTTTATCCAGACATTGGCAAAGGCTGGCTAATACCAAATGTCCCGATAATGTCGGTACGTAGTCTGGCGCATAGGCGGGCCAATACGCTTGCACCAACGCACACACACACACACACACACACACACACACACACACACACACACACACACACACACACACATTTCTCCGGCTGCAGCTTTGTGAAGCTTAACCCTTTGCTGTCCAGGTGCACCAATCGACTTTTGTCTTCCAACTTAAAATTCAAAGTTTTTCACATCGTAAAATCGTCACAATCACAAAATATAAAAGTATTAAAAGTTATTTTAAATTATTTTAGAACTTCGTGTTCAGTTGTTTCAGTGTAATTGATGAAGAAGTACATTTCTGCTTCATCCTGTAGAGCTGAAGATGTGTGACATCCTGTGATGTCCTGCTGCACTGCTCTTCTCTACAATTTAAATACTGTAACATTTTAAATAAACAATCCATACTACATTGATTGTTTATTTAAAATGTTACAGTATTTAAATTTTAATTGTGTATTTAAGGAAGGAGATTGGGAGTAACAAGTGATGAGTGAGTGTGATTACAGCCTCGCACATGTCATGACAAAGTTTACTGAACTTGGACTACTGTCTCCCTACTTCACTGTTTTTCACTTATCGTAGATGGGCGTGGTCCCAAACACCTGCGATAAACGAGGGACTACTGTACAGAACACAGAACATTACTTTAAATGGCCAAACTAACCCTTTAAAGATTTATTTTACTTTATATCCAGTACTTTTTACCTTTTTCTTCTCTGCGTTTTGCCCGTCTTGTTCCACCGTTTCCTCATCTTCTCTCTTTCTCTTCATTCCCTTCTCCTCCTTTCCATCACTCTCCTCCACGTCTTCTTTTCCTTCCTCCTCTCCTGTTTCTTTCTCTGTTCCTTGTTGATCAGCTTCCTTTAGGTTTCCTTGGTCTGCGTCGGTCTGCTCCGGCTCTTGAACCTCCTCAGCAGCCGAGGTTTCCTCAGCTTCACCTGCAGAGTCCTTTCTTTCTCCAGCTGCTGGCTCTTCCTCCTGATGACTGGATGGCAGCTCATTTCTCCCGCTGCCTTCTTCATTTTCAGCTACAGACTCCTGTTGTGTCAAATAAAGATTTAGATTTTCATCAGTTTCCTTTAACAACGGTTTTGTTTCAAACTATGATGAATCAGGAAAAAAACAAACAGATCTATCATGAAGCGGACCAGAAGTTATGGCCAGGACAAGAGAAAAGAGGAGACTACCATAATATCTCCGCCTTTTGACAGGCCTAACATTCCTTGAAGGAGTGCATTTCACCTTCTGGTCAAACCTTGAAAATAGCGTTACAGTACTGTATTTGAGAGGTCATGCAACACTTGATGTGGTGTGACTAATGCTCAGATACTACCACATCAAGTGTTACCTCAACATCTGTAAAATTGACTGAGTTCTCCTTTTCGCTGTCCAAACGCTGTGGCAGCCATCTTGAATTGGGTTGAGTCCAAAAGTTAATCAGTTGTAGGTAGGGGTGCACCGATTCTAAGTTTTCTGGCCGATCACAGATTTCAAAAAAGGCTGATCTGCCGATTCTGATTTTGGCCGATCCTGATGTTTTATAATCGACACTGTCTCGGGTGTTATAAGGTCACAATGCAACTTCAATTTTCCAATATTATTTTGTTGAAAAATGTGCCCTCGAACAATATCCTAGAAACAATCCAAACTTGTTTTAACTGGCCATGAGGTAGTGCTCTGAAATATAAATGAAGTTCAGACAATTGTTGTTAAAAAAAAAAAAATATATATATATATA
>JBBPBX010028790.1:4370-25901 GCA_038048925.1 Garcialebias charrua | reverse complement strand
CACACCGTATTTTCCGGCCTATAAGTCACAGTTGTTTTTTTTAAACTAATTTTCATGTCCTGCGACTTATGGGGCGAAGCAACATATTTATGGATTTTTTCCCATATTTTCAGACCAATTTTTGGCTGAGATATGACAGTTTCCATTTATTCTGACGGAAAAAATGGAGCAGTACCACTTTCGGCCGCTAGGGTCCGCCGACCGTTCCCAGCTCATGTGTCCGACAGAAGCCTCCTCTGCTCTGACTCACTCTGTCGCAGACCGGCCTCCTGGTAAGTCTGAACTACTGTTACCTTGTTAGCAAAATAGCTCATGAACCACAAGACAGATTTTGATGAAACTTACAGAAAGTAATCACTGGATGGACATTTACGTATTAGCTTTAGGAGATGTTTGAGCGAAAATTCAATTTATTTATAATTTATTTTCGCAGCGCGCGCAACCGTTTGGAAGACGTCAAAGCGAAACAATTTAAATCCAGCTGATTTGACCATTACGTGCATTTATTAAGGAAAGGTTAAGCTAAGACACATCTTTGCTGTAATTTTCAGCAAACAAATAATTGTTTTTACTGTGTTAATCTTGTTAAAGTCTTTCCATGCATGCTCCAGTGGCTCCCATTTGCAGCAGGGCAAAACACCAGCCCACATTTTGGGTTGTCAGCGGTAGGGGTGGGCGATATAGCTCAAAAATTATATCGTGATATTTCAGAGCATTATCACGATAACGATACATTTCGTGATATAACAAAAAAAATTCAAATTTAGTTATTTGACAAAATTAACTTAACATGTTGCTTTGCAGTATTATACAAAATTTTAAAAAACAAGGGGTATTTTTACTGAAATTACTTTATTTAGTAAAGTATTCAGTCTCCAAGTATAAAAATAAAATAAAAATGATCCGTTATTTAGATTGAAAAAGTCTGCACAAAATATAGATCAACAAAATCCACCACAAAAACTAAGGTGCAGGTGTAGTTTCCTAAAACAACTACCTTGTAAATAAAATGAAGCTTAAGATCTGTTGAGCATAAATTAAACCTAAAACAAAATACTGTATATGTTGTCTTTAAATGAAATATAACTTCCACAAGTTGTAACAAGGTGATCAGCTGACCCTGAAGCTTGTGGTGTTTCAGCTTCATCTATTCATGCAGGAATGATTCATTTTTTTAACTGATCTGTCTCTGATCACCTGCCTTGAGAGATAGCTGAGCTGCGCGTTTGTAACAACTGTTTAGAGCGAGGGAGAGATGCTGCCTGCACACGCGGCTCAGAGTGGGGCGGGGGGAGGGGGAGACATTTGAGCTGTCTGTACCTGAGAGAAGGGGGAGAGAAGCTGAGATGCGAGTTGTTTGTTTTTAGCATTTTAGCTAGCTAGTTTTGCACGCAGACTAGTGGGGGGACGCAGTTCGGTTTGGTCGCTTGAAGCGCTCGGTTAGTAAGGGGGCGGGGCGCCCCGACATATTATGTCATGAAATTAGCATATCATGATATAACTTTTTTGCCCGGGCAAGCTTTTTTTTTACTGGTAATACCGGGAACGATATGATATGGCCCAGCCCTAGTCAGCGGTGACGCGTAACATACGCGACGCGTCAGCGGTGACGCTTAATAGATGCGACTTATGTCCTGCTGCCTCCTTTCTCCCACTCGCCTCCCTCCTTCTCCCTCTCTGAACACATACCTCAGCGGCCCCCCTCCTTCCTGCCTGCAGGAGGTGGGCGGAGACGTTTAGCACAAGTAAACACAGCCGATATGAAGAGCTGCTAGCTGCTGAGGGAACAAAACGATGTTCTTTCTGAGATAGTTTGGATTTAAATTGTCAGATGAGGGCAGGAAAATTATTTCTGTAGATAATGCTGAAAACAGTCCCGACGAAAGGTCGGAACTACAAATCTTTTTCACAATTTAAACAGCGGAGTGGAGCATGAACCGTGAAACGGCAGAAACAAGTGTTTTTAGTCTGCTTCCTTAAAACAAACCACGGGTCAGAGCTTATTTAGCAGTGCTGAACTTTATGAGAGGAGCAGAGAGAGGTGGAGACATTGATAAATCAGCAGTTTATCATATCGTTAAAGACACAGTCCTTAGCAGCTAACAAGATGGCTAACGCTTTAGCCGTCTTCTTCCAAAGCTGAGACTGACCGTGTGTTTAGCGATATGATAGACTGCTGATTTATTAATGTCTCCACCTCTCTCTGCTCCTTTCATAAAGCTCAGCACTGCTAAATAAGCTCTGACCAGTGGTTTGTTTTAAGGAAGCAGGAGGCTGGAAAAACACTCGGTTCTGCCGCTTCACGGTTCTGAGGCTCACTTTACCGCAGTTCACCCAAACACATTGACTAACATGAAGACACCTTTCTATCTTATCAAGACACTCAAAGCTCTTTACAACACAATCTGTGTCCTCATTTACTCATTCAAACAGCACTCTACTAGATCGGTACAAAGAATAATCAGTACTTTTTCACACACAGATGGGACACGCATCAGAGACAATGAGGGGTTCAGTGTCTTGCCCAGGAACACTTCAGCATGTGACTGCTGGTGGAATTGAACCCCCAGCTCTCCCATTAGAGTAGGATTGCTCTAACCTCTCAGCCACAGCTGCCCTCAGCCATATCTGTCAAGTCTCCCGTTTTGGCCGGGAAACTACCGTATTTTACCCCTCTTTCCCGTCGTGATCCCGAATTATTATTTTCCCGGAAATCTCCCGTATTATAATATTATAAAAAAATTAAAAAAACACATTCCGGTGCCTCTGTCACTAGCCTCGCGAGAACTGCCACCTGCAGTCGCCTCGGTGGCAGTTCTCGCGATGTTACTGCTGGCAGCGGGGAACACAAACCCGGAAAAACACAGAGATGGATGTAACGAGAAGTAACGAGAGAGGACGCGTCCCTGCCAAAAAAGTTAAGACTTCGTGTAAAAATGTTGAAAAATGGGACAGCGAATTTACTTTCCTAAAGTTTATTACGCGTTTTTTAAGATTTGTAACTGCGACTTTAGTGTCTCTCTCTCATGGGGGAAGGAACGATGTCCGTCAGCATGAAAAATCCGTCAAGCACAAAGGTAAGCCTGTCAGATTGTGATCACATAACTGGTTTGAAAGAGGCTGATAGGTAGTTATTTTAGATTTCTTGTAAACCTGTCTTAAAATGTAAGGGGTCCTGGACTTTGCAGGGGTCTGCAACCTGAGGCTCTGGAGCCACATGCAGCTCTTTGGTCCCTCAGCAGTGGCTCTTCCAAGCTTTGATCAAAACTAACTTTAAACTGAATTTTATTTGTTCTTATAACAACAAAAAGGGCTAGTTTTAGCAGTTTTTCCTGTCATTTCCTTTGCAAATGTGTGAATACTAGAACTAATAGAAGGAGTAAAACATAAGTTAACTTTATTTATTCGAAGTAGGATATTTAATTTTTCCACAATTAAAATAATTTACCTAGACCTGCATAGTTCATTATTTTATTTTTTAATTGGGAAAGATCACATTATTTTTCCTTCTTTATGATAATCTGGTCTTTTTTAGTCTAAAATGTAAAAATATCAACAAATCATTAGATATTTTCAGCTTTACAATGGCCAGAAAACTACAGGTCAGAAAATTGTCCTTTAACAAACTTAAAGTGGTCTGTGGGCCACCAGTTGAGAATCCCAGTTGTAGCAGGTATTGTGGCTCCGGAAACGTTTAATTTAGTGAACAAAGGGGCAGAAATGGCTCTTTTGATCATAAAGGTTGCAGATCCCTGGGCTAGTGGGATGGCTCGGCGTACCCGGCAGAAAATTTCCCTTATTTTTAAATCCAAAACTTGACAGGTATGCCCTCAGCTGAAGAGGATTATTATTTAATACTGTATGTGTAAATAAATGTCTGAAAAATAAAGTAATGTATAATGTAATGGTTTATTTTTTAGATAGTTATTTTATAGAGTTACAGCTGGTTGTTAATAAATGTAGCTGTGTCACAACTGGGACAAAGCTTTGACTCAAATATATATATATATATATATATAATTATTTTATGGAAAGAATACATTGAGACATATATCGTATATCAAGATTTATCATAAAAATATTGAGATGTTAATTTTGGTCCATATCGCCGACAACCCAGAAATGTGGGCCGGTGTTGTGCCAAAAATCAATTGACTGACAAATGGCGGGAGCGCGCATGGGAGGACCTTAACAAGAATTTAACAAGAACATTTAAAAACAATTATTTGTTTGCTCGACTTTATAGTAAAGATGTCTCAGTTGAACTTTTCATTAACAAATGCACTTCAATGGTCAAACCAGCTTCATTTCACCGGGGCGGCACAGCGAAATGAAGCAGATTTAATTGCTCCAGGCAGACGACGGTGGCAGACTATGGCAAGCTGATTGTGTCATTATAGAAGCATTTACCTACAGAGCAGATGTGGCTGAGTGGTTAGAGCAGTCGTCCTCCAATGCAAGAGTTGGGGGTTCGAATCCACCAGCAGTCACATGCCTAAGTGTCCCTGGGCAAGACACTAAACCCCTTATTGCTTCCAATGTGTCACAATGGTATATGAATGTGATCTAAAGCTCTAATTATTCTCTTTAGAATGATTTGTTCAATTAGCTTTGTAGAGATGTAGAGTGCTGTTTGAATGGATAAATGTGGATATAGATTGTGTTTAAAGCACTTTGAGTATCTTGATAAGATTCATTCAACCTTTATTTAGACAGGTAAATCCCATTGAGCCTCGAGGACTCATTTACAAGAGAGACCTGGTAGACAGAAAGAAGCTATGCAAGTAAAATCCATTTACCATTTCCAAAAAATTAGAATACCTTGGAAAAGTTGTTTAACTCCATAATTTCAATCAAACGGTTACAAATTCAGGTATTTATGCGTTTATTTTTAAATAATTTGGGCTTTCAGCTCATGAAACCCACGAAAACAGGATTTCAAAAAATTAGAATACGGTACTGTGAAGACATCAGTCCAAATGTTGCAGGACATGAATGTTTTAAACTGAGTGATACACTAATTATCTACTAAACTCAAAGCACCTGCACAGGTTTCTCCAGGTGTCATTAAATTGTCTCAGTTTGGTTCAAAATGGAGAAGACTGCAGACATAACAACTGGCCAGAAGACCATCATTGATCCCTCCATAGGATGTAGGTAAGACACAAAAGTTCATAGCTGAGGAGGCTGGCTGTTCACAGAGTGCTGTGTCCAAACATATCAATGGAAAGTCTAATGGAAGAACAAAATGTGGCAGGAGAAGATGCACCAGCAACAGAAGATTTCAGAATCTGTTAGAGATCCAGAAAGAGTGGAATGATGCGGGAGCCACAGTTTCAAAAACCACCACATTCAGACACATCTAGGAGATGGTCTACAACTGTCGGGTTCCTCTGTCCTCTTTTCTGATAAAGTGTGACTTTCATTCAGAAATCAAGGTCCAAGGGTTTGGAGGAAGAAGGTTGAGGAACAGAACCCATACTGCTTGAGGTCCAGTGTGAAATATCCACAGTCAGTCATGATTTGGGGTGCAACATCTGGTGCAGGTGTTGGTAAACTCTGCTTTCTTAAATCCAAGGTCACCGCAACAGTCTACCAGAATGTTTTAGAGGACTTCATGATTCCTTCTGTTGAGGATCTGTATGGAGATGCAGATTTCATCTTCCAGCAGGACCTGGCCCCTGCTGCCAGAAGCACCAAAACCTGGTTTGATGTCCATGCCACAGTGCTGGACTGGCCACACAACTGGCCAGACCTGAACCCCATTGAGAATCTACGGGGTATTCTCAAGAGGAAAATGAGGGACACCAGACCCAACAACAAAGAAGATCTGACAGCATCAAGGAAATCTGGGCTTCCATAACTCCCAGTTAATGCCACAGGCTGATTGTCTCAATGCCATGTCACATCGAGGCAGTGATTAAAGGACAACACCCACCGTGACAGTAACAATTCACCATATTGGAGAATTACTGTAGTATTTTATGAATTTTATTTTCATTTTTGCATTTGGGCCAGGCGAGGGTTAAAAAAAAAAAAAAAAAAAACCCACTCCCGAATGAATCCGGAAACCTGGCCGAAAAGTCCCGAAGGGTCATGCCTTTCGTTACATTGATCTCCACCCAGAAAGCAAGGCAGAAGGTAGGAGTGAGTTTCCATGGAGGTTTATGAGAGTGAGAGTAAAACTGCATATTTCCTGGTGCATTTTTGTGTACAACTGGACCAGTGGTCTGCTTTTATTTATTATTTATTTTATAGACCTTTTTAATAAGATATAACACCGCTGCGACTGTTGCTGGCTGCTCTCCTCTCCTCTGCCCAGAGAGGAGCGAGCCGCGCGGCTTCTCCCTGGCTCCCCGTTCCGCTGCGGGTCAGCTTTGAAGTTCGTGCTGGGGCTCGGTTCTGTCCAGCCTTGTTGCTGGAGCACGGGGAAGCACAGAGAGCACGGGGAAGCCCGCGCGCGATGGTACATCCAGACCGACAGAGCTCCGCGCTGCGGCTGCCTTTCTACTCCCGACCTGTCTGGTCAGGGGAGAGAATAAAAAGGCGATGCGGAAATGAATGAATTTGTCGCGATCAAGCGAATTAAACTAGTATGTCTACGTGGATGCTGCTCAGAATATGACAGACATCAGTGAGCAACCGCTTCTCTTTTTTTTTTCCTCTCTCTGAGCAGCGGTCATGGAAGTTGATGAAGGCTTATTAAAACTCCGCCTGTAACTCCAAGGCGGAATCTTTAGTGATGTGAATGCCCATATTTGGAGAGGGGCAGATCTTCCCGGAGCTTCTGCTAAAATCTGCTATAAATCATGAAATAACACATTTTGCATTATTTCTCTACAATATAAATAAACGCTCCTGTATTATTTTTAAATAAACTAATAAATATTAATGGCGATGCAATTTGAAAACATGGTGGGTCATGGACTTTAAGACAAAGGGATTCCCAACAAAGTATTGAAGATTGACATATTATTTTGAAAATACCATATTTTGATTGATTTGTTGTGATCCTAATTTATTTATTTTATTTCTGCAAAAACTGAGAAGTGTGGGCTGATGTCTTCACATTATTCTAATGTATTGAAATTATGTTTTCATGGGTTTCATGAGCTGGAAGCCCAAATTATGTAAAAATTAACAAATACTTGAAATAGTTCAAAATGTTGGCCTTGAATCTATCATCTATTAAATATTAACTTTTTGAATTGAATTAAGGAAGTTAAACAACTTTTCCGTGATATTTTAATTTTTTGGAAAGGTATTACAGGATACATCGGCATGCCATACTACTTGAGTACTATCTAGCAGATGAAAATGGTTGCGTTTAATATTTTCAGTCAGAATGAATGAAAATGGTCATATCTCAGACAAAAATTGGTTTATAAATATGGGGAAAATCCATAAATGCATTGCTTCGGCCTATAAATTGCAGGGCATACAAATTATGCAAAAAAAAAAAAGCTTATACAGTACAGCGAAAAATACAGTAAGTATAGGCCGATCTCCCAAAATTAAGGAAATCGGGCCTATTTATCGGTGTACCCCTAGTTGTAGAAGTTCATCCAAAGATTCCTATGAGATGAACTTTCTCATCATAAGATGAATGGTGGTGGTGGGTGTTTCTTTACAGAACCACCTCTAGAACCAGTTGAGAACTAACACCAGTTACCTGGAAGAAGCTCGACGTGGTCAGACCTCTTGATCTCGTGTTACACCTACCTGCTGACTCTGAGTGGCGGTGTGCTCCTCCGAGGCAGGCGTCACCTCGTTCCCCTTGGCATCCTGCTCCCACAGGCTCACCTCCTCCTGAAGGCCTCCTCTTTCTCCTCCTCCACCCTCTTCAGCAGTCTCCAGCCTTTCTTCCAGGGCCCCGCCGGTGACACACAGGATCTGTGGCATGCTGGGATCATCCATCTGTTCGCTCTCCTCCTCCTCCCTCTCTGCTTCTCTTGCTTCTTCCAGAACTCCAATGCTCTCCACCTCCTGTATCTTCATCCTGTCTTCTCTGAACAGCGTTCTGCTGGCCTGCAGCTCTTCTATCCCTCCTTCTGCTTCTCCCTCCACATTATACGCCTCCACCTCCCCTTCCGCCATCGCTGCCTGAAGCACTTTATCATCCTCCATGCCCACCTCCTCAGACTTGTCCTCCGATCCTTCCAGCGGTGGTATATCCCCATCTTCGTCGTCCTCCTCCTCTTCTTCTTCTTCTTCTTCAAACTCCTCACCCTCCTCTTCAAACTCCTCGTACTCCTCCCCATCATAAAATTCACTCCCTTCTTCCTCTTCATCCTCCTCATCCAACCCATCTTCCTCATCCAACCCATCCTCCTCTTCCTCCAGGTCTTCATCATCTTCCATGTCCTCCTCATCGTCTTCTTCTTCATCGTCTGTACTGTTGATGTTGATGACGGCCGACTCTTCGTTGCTGGCAGGTGTGGGTGGGTGTTGGTGAAGGTGGCGACCCTGCTGGGTCAACTGGTTCTGCAGCTGGTGCATCTGGAGGGGCAGACTGACGGTACTGGGCTGATGCGCCGCAGAAGACTGCATCAGCATCTGCTGGAGCTGTGGTTTTCCGGCCCCCGTCTCTCCTTGTCCACCACCACCGCCGGGCGAGGCCGAGAACGAGCTCGAGTTTAGCGACGGAACCAGTGAGACCACTGAGGCGCTGGAAGGAGGGAGGGAGTTGATGGTGGAAGAAGTGGCCAAGTCGTTGGGCAAAGAGGCTACATCTACTGTGGTTGGTGCTGCTGTGGTGGGAGCCATGGTGACGGAGTCTCCTCCCGGTAACGAGACCCCGGTGCTGCCCGGCGCAGAGGAGAACACGTTCTGCGAGTTTGTTGCGGAGTCGTTCTGCTGATTCTCAGCGTTGAGCATCCCTGGAGGAACAATGACCACGCTGTCATCCGAGTCACTCGCGAGAGATATCTCCACGTCTTCCGCTTCCTCTTTGTCGTAGCGGACAAACACAGAGCGCTGCCCTTCTGTGGGGGCGACAGGGTCCTGATGGAGTCTCTGTGGAGACGGCATCAAGTCTCCTGGAGCCGGGGCCTGACCTGGCATCCCTGGGATCAGGGATAGATGGTTTTCCAAAGAGCCCAACATGGAAGTGGAGCCCAGGTTGAGAGAATGGCGGGCAGGGAACGGAGGACCGGGGGCAGGGCCGCCCAGTAAGGTTGAAGTTAGTCTGGGGCCAGGCCCTTGACATGACAGGACCGAAGATGTGGTGGCGGGTTTCAGGGTGAGGGGTGGTAAAGGGAGGGCGATGGAGGGACTGCGTGAATGGAGGATGGCGTTGCAGATGGTCAGTGCTTCAGCACAGAAAGTAGAAACCTGAGGAGGAAGGAAAGAGACAGGTCATTAAAAAACAAGCGGTACGGCCATGTCCCCCGTCACTGAACCATTTGAACAGTGAATGTTTGTCATTTTAAAGTTAGTGTTTTTTGGACTGGACCTGAACAGAGCATGTGAGTAATAATAATAATAATAATAATAATAATAATAATAATAATAATAATAATTAATTCAATTTATAACGCACTTTTCATTACTGAAAATCTCAAAGTGCTACACATATATTGAATGCTACACACATTCATAAACGAGTACGGTAAACCTGAATGTTTTTGGCGTAAGATTTTCAAGTGGGGGGAAGTTACGCTGTGGAGAAGAACTGTGTTTTGTTGTCTTGTCTGAGGCGGCACAGAGTGACAGAGCCTGGTGAGTGGAGGGAGCGCTCTTGGCCACGCCCACTTCTCAGTTCTGCATGGAAATCAGCTGATCAGCTGCAGGAGGAAGCTTATCCTGCAGTGTGGGCGGCACACAGGTGCTAAATCATTTTAAATTATTTATTTTAAATAACAGTTTCATGACGATCGTGCGGCTCATCCATCAATCAGCCAACTGCGTGTCATGTCCAATCTTATTTTGAAAAACCGCGAAAGAGGGAGTCCGTGATGAGCAAACCGCAAAGTAGCGAGGGACTAATGTATTAATTATTTTTTTTAAAGAGCAGATTGATGTGATGATGGCGCTGGAGTGCGGATGGCTCAGTGGGGGGAAACGATCACTGGTGTTTGAAACAAACTTTACAAAACATGCATCACTTATAGGACCGGCACTTTTAGCCACTAATATGTTTGGGCTAATATAACAAGTGCATTTTGAGTTTCTCTTCTTTTATAAATATTATACAACAAGGCTTCATAGCCCCTGAACGAGGCCACACTTGACTTTACCCTGTTACAACCACAAACTTTTAAGCATTGATACTGAAATTATACTTGATTAACCAGTACAAAGTAGAGCATACTGGTAATTATGAACTGGAAGAAAAATGTTTCATGCTTTTCAACAGAGTAAAACTCAAAAAGTGTGGCATGATTTTTGAATTGCTCTCTTTCCTCACACACCAAAAACTAAAATCCAGAGCACCCACCAGATCCACAGTTCAGGTGGGACCGGTCTTCTGCTGGATACCAGTTAAAGCCTGGTTCTATTTCAACATGTAAGACGTTGGAGGTTGCTGGCAGGATTTAGACGGCCTTTTTCTCATGGACACATCATACTCACCAATGTTCTCCTCTGCTAAGGGGTTTAAAAAGTGAATGTTTGTAATTTTAAAGTTTATGTTTTTCTGGGCTGGAACTGAACAGAGAATACAAGTAAACCTAAATGTTTCTGGTGCAAGATATTGAAGTGGGGAGGAGTTGCACTGTGGAGAAGAACAGAGGGAGGTTTGTAATTCTTTATTTGTCCAAGTGATGGATCATAGAGTGTGGAGGGAGCCATTTTATCCACCACCAGGTGCAGAGGAGTGGGGGGTGGACACTGTAGACTAATCTTCAGTCAGCCCGATCATTTGAAGAAACTATACTTTAATTGACATAAAAACTAGAAAGCAGTTTCCTCAAATGACAGGTGGTGGTCAGTTTAGTTAACATATACATTATAATAATACCAGAAATGGGACAAACTGTCTAAAGACAGGTGTGCTAAACTTTTACAATCATGTTCTAAAAGACTGGAGGCTGTAATCGCTGCGAGAGGTGGATCAACAAAGTATTGAGCAAAAGATGTGAATGATTTCTTAGTTTTCTACTTTTAATAAAGTTCCCAAAACAATAAAATACTTAAAAGCTTGCATCACATTGTCATAATTAGAATTCTGAGGAAACATATTAATTTAAAACAGTCTGGAATAAGGCCGACACATGACAAAATGTGGGAAGTGAAGCACTGCGAGTACGTTCTGGATGCACTGTATATGGTGGTGGCCATCTTAGATTTTGATGTGGCAAACAAATATTTGACGTGACATTTCTTACGCTTACATGCAGCCACACACCAAATTAGAAGTTTGCATGTTGCTTATTTTTCAAGTTATCCAGCTCACAAGGTGAATGGGCAGACGTGCATGGTGGCAGCCATGTTGGATTTTGACATGAACCTTTCTTATGTCTAGATGTAGCCACACACCAAAGTGGAAGTCCGTACTAGAGGATGACATTTTTCGGGAGTACCACGGGTCACGTGAATCCATCAGGATTCCGGCGGGACCTGAGTCAACCTCATTATAACTCACGTGACCAGGACCGGACAGGATTGAAAGTTAACGGGACCGGACAGGAGCGGGAACCGACCAATAAGGAAAAAGTTTTTTTTTCCCATATCTATAATCCAATTCTTGGCTGAGATCTGATGATTTAATTCATTCTGACATGGACAATATTGAACAGCCCTCGACTAATATGGCAAGCCAAGTGTCTCATCAGTAGTTAAAAGAGGTTATTAATGAGACACTTGTCTTGCCATACACCAACATCTTCGTCTCACTCCAGAACTCCTGGAGCAAATGTCAAATCAGCTGCATTTCGCCTGGACGGTGAAATGCAGCTGATTTTATTATTAAAGTGCATTTATTAAGGAAAAGTTAGACTGAGACACGTCTTTGATATAATTTCGAGCAAACAAATTGTTTTTAAGAGTTAATCTTGTGAAAGTCCTCCTGCGCACGCTCCCACGACTGCCATTTAGCAGCCATTTGATTTTTGGCACAACACATTTCCAGGTTGTCAGCAGTGACGCATAATAGATGCGACGTATATGGTGAAGCAATGTATTTATGAATTTTCCCACTTTATTAGACAAATATGAACTGATGTGACTTATAGGGGCGGTGCGACGTGCACGGCAGAAAGTACGGTAAATAGAAAAACCCATTAGTAAATGTCACGCACAGTCAGAATCAACACAAACACCCTGGTTGTGTTTAATTTCAGTAGAAGATGGAGGAAGACGAGGAGGAAAATCTGTTTATGACAGGAGAGGCATTATCTTGGTCAGCACAGTCATGGAGAGCCGCCGGTTCTCCACGTCGTCTCCTGCGTGCACAAAATTGTCCAATCTGCTTCCACACATTCTTTGCTCATCTGTCTACGTTTTATTTGACTTCCTTTATCATGTTTGCTGGAACAGTTGTAACGCTGGCTGTGTTTTCTCACAGCTGCTCTCACAGATCAGCTGACTGCAGCCACTTCACATAATCAAACACACCACCAAGTTCTGACAAATAACACGAAGCTCGCTGCGTGCCCCGGTCAGAAGTAGTTCTGACTTGGCCCAATGAGCAAGATGGGATGCCAGCAGGTGGTAAGAGGCAATCTACGCAACTCCTGTTGTGCACCCACGTCAGCGAGACATGAGACTGGACCTTCTCACAGACCATTAATCCAGCCTTAGTCCTGCTTCACAAACCTGTCCTTTATTACAAACCTGTCCTTTATTACACACCTGTCCTTTATCACAAACCTGTCCTTTATCACAAACCTGTCCTTTATCACAAACCTGTCCTTTATCACAAACCTGTCCTTTATTACAAACCTGTCCTTTATTACAAACCTGTCCTTTATTACGAACCTGTCCTTTATTACACACCTGTCCTTTATTACACACCTGTCCTTTATTACAAACCTGTCCTTTATTACAAACCTGTCCTTTATTACACCTGTCCTTTATTACACACCTGTCCTTTATTACAAACCTGTCCTTTATTACAAACCTGTCCTTTATTACAAACCTGTCCTTTATTACACACCTGTCCTTTATTACACACCTGTCCTTTATTACAAACCTGTCCTTTATTACACACCTGTCCTTTATTACACACCTGTCCTTTATTACAAACCTGTCCTTTATTACACACCTGTCCTTTATTACACACCTGTCCTTTATTACAAACCTGTCCTTTATTACAAACCTGTCCTTTATTACACACCTGTCCTTTATTACAAACCTGTCCTTTATTACAAACCTGTCCTTTATTACAAACCTGTCCTTTATTACAAACCTGTCCTTTATTACAAACCTGTCCTTTATTACAAACCTGTCCTTTATTACAAACCTGTCCTTTATTACAAACCTGTCCTTTATTACAAACCTGTCCTTTATTACAAACCTGTCCTTTATTACAAACCTGTCCTTTATTACAAACCTGTCCTTTATTACACACCTGTCCTTTATTACACACCTGTCCTTTATTACAAACCTGTCCTTTATTACAAACCTGTCCTTTATTACAACCTGTCCTTTATTACACACCTGTCCTTTATTACAAACCTGTCCTTTATTACAAACCTGTCCTTTATTACAAACCTGTCCTTTATTACAAACCTGTCCTTTATTACACACCTGTCCTTTATTACAAACCTGTCCTTTATTACAAACCTGTCCTTTATTACACACCTGTCCTTTATTACAAACCTGTCCTTTATTACAAACCTGTCCTTTATTACAAACCTGTCCTTTATTACAAACCTGTCCTTTATTACAAACCTGTCCTTTATTACACACCTGTCCTTTATTACAAACCTGTCCTTTATTACAAACCTGTCCTTTATTACAAACCTGTCCTTTATTACAAACCTGTCCTTTATTACAAACCTGTCCTTTATTACAAACCTGTCCTTTATTACAAACCTGTCCTTTATTACAAACCTGTCCTTTATTACAAACCTGTCCTTTATTACAAACCTGTCCTTTATTACAAACCTGTCCTTTATTACAAACCTGTCCTTTATTACAAACCTGTCCTTTATTACAAACCTGTCCTTTATTACAAACCTGTCCTTTATTACAAACCTGTCCTTTATTACAAACCTGTCCTTTATTACAAACCTGTCCTTTATTACAAACCTGTCCTTTATTACAAACCTGTCCTTTATTACAAACCTGTCCTTTATTACAAACCTGTCCTTTATTACAAACCTGTCCTTTATTACAAACCTGTCCTTTATTACAAACCTGTCCTTTATTACAGACCTGTCCTTTATTACAAACCTGTCCTTTATTACAAACCTGTCCTTTATTACAAACCTGTCCTTTATTACAAACCTGTCCTTTATTACAAACCTGTCCTTTATTACAAACCTGTCCTTTATTACAAACCTGTCCTTTATTACAAACCTGTCCTTTATTACAAACCTGTCCTTTATTACAGACCTGTCCTTTATTACAAACCTGTCCTTTATTACAAACCTGTCCTTTATTACAAACCTGTCCTTTATTACAAACCTGTCCTTTATTACAAACCTGTCCTTTATTACAAACCTGTCCTTTATTACAAACCTGTCCTTTATTACAAACCTGTCCTTTATTACAAACCTGTCCTTTATTACAAACCTGTCCTTTATTACAAACCTGTCCTTTATTACAAACCTGTCCTTTATTACAAACCTGTCCTTTATTACAAACCTGTCCTTTATTACAAACCTGTCCTTTATTACAAACCTGTCCTTTATTACAAACCTGTCCTTTATTACAAACCTGTCCTTTATTACAAACCTGTCCTTTATTACAAACCTGTCCTTTATTACAAACCTGTCCTTTATTACAAACCTGTCCTTTATTACAAACCTGTCCTTTATTACAAACCTGTCCTTTATTACAAACCTGTCCTTTATTACAAACCTGTCCTTTATTACAAACCTGTCCTTTATTACAAACCTGTCCTTTATTACAAACCTGTCCTTTATTACAAACCTGTCCTTTATTACAAACCTGTCCTTTATTACAAACCTGTCCTTTATTACAAACCTGTCCTTTATTACAAACCTGTCCTTTATTACAAACCTGTCCTTTATTACAAACCTGTCCTTTATTACAAACCTGTCCTTTATTACAAACCTGTCCTTTATTACAAACCTGTCCTTTATTACAAACCTGTCCTTTATTACAAACCTGTCCTTTATTACAAACCTGTCCTTTATGGACAAAGAATGTGCTCAGAGAGGCTAGAAGTTGTCCTGCTGCAGATTGACACAAGTCATGCAGGAACAAAGAAGAAGCTGCTCTGCTCAGATTCACTGAATACCCCACTGTGGAACATGGCTGTGGTAGCATGTGGTGGGGAAGCTTTTCTTCAGCAGGGACAGAGAACATTAGTGGTGTAACGTACACGTGGGTGTACCGAACCGTTTTGGTACGGCACGTTCGGTTCGGTCCACCTGCGTACCGTTTCGGTCATTTTTTCACTTATTAAATGTTATTAACGGGAGAATATGCGCCGCGGAACTAAAATTCCTAAGTGAGTTTCAGCACGGTGCTATTATCTTGCAGCACGTAGCATTAGTAGCCTAGTTTTTCGTTTGGGAACATTATGGGTTTCTTGTTAAAAGACAAGTGAACAAATCCAAACTTGATTAGTTAGATTGTAAACAGTCTGTTGCTGCTTATTGCTCTGGTTCTGACTGTTATTGTATTAAATTTTTTATTATTAGTATAGTTTATTTATTATAAAGAATACTGTTTATTTAAAATATCATCCAAATGGGTTGCTTTTATTTATTTTTATACAAATGTATTGTTTACTTGGCATATTTTCAAAATAAACGTTTTGAAAGTCTTTATTTATTATAATATTCATAAAAGTCACATATAGGGAAGGAGTGAGCACATGGTTATGGGTGGCGGGATGACATCACTCTCGCCCCCATTCCTGTGCTCACTCAACATTATGCATTTAGACAATAAGGGCCTGGGTTAGAGTTGGAGTGGAGGGGAAACTGGTATAATGCCAGCCTTTGCTCCTTCTCTTTCCCTTTTAATTACACTTTAGAACAACACTCACCAACAGTACATTTGGGGACGGGGGTGTGTGTGTCGGGGTCTTGATTTGTTAATTTCGATTTTATTTATTTATGTATTTATTTATATATATATATATTATTTATTTATTTTTCTCTTACCCCCCTGGTTGCCTGGCGGACATTCTGGGGATGGGCTGTCAGGGGTTGTGCTGGGGTGTGGGGGGGTTCGGGGCCTGCGGGTTCGCCGTGGGCGGGGCTGGCAGTGCGCTCCCCCTGGGGCTGCTTGGACTCGGGTGTCCTGTCCTGTCGGCAGGGCGCGGGATGGGCCGGATCTTGGATATCTGCTACTCTCCACCCCAGAATGAATGGGCCTACCTCCTGGGTTTGGATGTGGGCTGCCCCATGCAGGGAGCAGGTACATGTCTTGGACCTAGGGGGTATAGAGTGTGCATCGGGATTATGAATGGAACATGTCGTTATTGTTTGTCTTTGTGTGACTGAGGGTGAGGATGAGGGTGGGTCTGAATGAGTATATCTGTGTATGAATGTTTAAGTGTCAGGCTGGGTTTTGGACTGCCCCCTCTCTGATACTTCCGAGGCTACTTAGTGTCGCGCTCCTGCCACGTGGCCCCCCCTGGTAGGTGTTCCCTTGCCTGCGGGCGTGCTTGGGGCCCTCACTATCTGGGGTTGGGCGCTTGGGCGTTTGTCGGCTCGGCCTGGTGGCTGCCTGGTGGGGCTCGTGCCCTCTGGTCCGGTCGGGTCTGGGCCCGAGGGGTGGGCGTCCCCGGTGCCCGAGCCTCGGTGACCGGCCCTGGGGCTACGTCGGCGCAGCGGGCTCCGGCGGGGGCCTGTGAATTTGTCGCGGGCGACACCGGGGGGTCATTGTATGTGGTCGCTGGTAGGGGTTCGTCCAGTTCTTCCCCTTGGTAGGATCTGGGGAGTGGGCTAGTGGCTCGTCCTGTTCGGGCAGTCCTGGGGACTCTGGGCTCGGGGTCCTTCCTGGGGTCTTGGGCTTTGATCGCTCCTTCGTCTGCCTCGGGCTTTGGGGGGACGGATCTCTGATGCTTCACAGTCGCTACTAAATGTTCTATTGGAGGAACCTTATACACTTATGCATGCTCACAACCACACACAAATGGATGCAGGGATGTATATATATATATATGCAGATATGTAGATGGGTATATAAATGAATATAAAAGTATATGTATGTATACTACTGTATATATATATCTGTAGATATGTAGATGGGTATATATATAAATGAATATAAAAGTATATGTATGTATACTACTGTATATATATATTTGTAGATATGGGTATGTGTATTTATAGAATTCTACTGCAAGCTCATGAATATTATTAGTCTTTATGCATGTATGTTCCATTGTTGTGTTCTGTCATGTGCTTTGCAGGATTGTGGACGGAGGTTGGGTGTGTTTGCCTTGTGCTCTTTTGGTTGATAATTGTTGATTTGTTGCCTTACTTTCTCTTTTCTTTCTTTCTCTCTTAAAAAAAAAAAATATATATATATATATATATATATATTGGAGTGAGAGGATGGCTAAAAGGTGTGAAGGGAGGCCATCTATAAATGGAAAAAAAAAAAAAAAAAAAAAAAACGTTTTGAAAGTCTTTATTTTGTCTTTTTTTTTTGGTACCGAAAATTAACTGAACCGAGTCGTCCTTGAAAGCGTACGGTTACACTCCTAGAGAACATGAACATGGTCAGAATTGATGGGAGGATGGATGGAGCTGAATGCAGGACGATCCTGGAGGAAAACCTGCTTCAGAAGAACTGAGACTGAGTGAAAGCTCACCTCAATGACCTGAACCATCTTACACACATCTACAATGGAATGGGTCAGATCAAGACATGTTCCATGTGTCAGAATGGCCCAGCTGGAAACTAAGAACCATTTTCCTTCCACCTCACAATTCTGCTCTACTTTGTGTTGGTTTGTCGCACCGAATCCCAGTAAATTACTTTGAAGTTTGTGGTTGTAACAAAACAAAATGTGGAAAACTTCAAGCAGTGTCCAAAATGTGTCTTCTGAAGTCTGGAGGAAAAAAAAAACTTCTGTTTTTATTTAAGCAGGCAAATCCCACTGAGATCACAGATCTGTTTTGTAAGGAAGGCTGGACCTTGTGACGTATTGTTTGTCGGAAAAAAAAAAGAAAAGACCCGCGAGCTCGTGAACTATGGAAGAGAAACTCATTGTAGCTGTGTGTTCGCGACAAGTCCTTCACGACCAGTCAAGTCTGCTCGACAGAGACGGAAATAAACAGCTCCTCCTCGCCTGGCGGAGTGAGCAGGACACCGTGTGCAGGGCTCTGTGTACCGGTAAGCTCCTCCCACACACCCAGCAGCTTCTGGCTTCTGGCGTTCAGTTTTGAACACGCTACATTCACAAGTGCGTCCACTTGCGTGCGTGAGGAGCATTTTGGAGGTTCAAAACGCTGCTCTGTGTGAACACACCATAACACGCAGGTTTTTATACTGTGGGAGGAAACCAGAGGAAACAAAGTAAACACATGCAAACTCCACTCAGAAAGACCCCAGGTCCAAACCCAGGACCTTCTTGCTGTAAAGCACACGTGTCAAACTCAAGGCTCAGGGGCCAAATGTGGCCCTCGTTGACATCTTATCTGGCCCCCAAGATGATGTTTTAAATGTAAAATATTTCTATTTCTTGAAAATGTTTAGTAATCTTTGATTATGATGTCAAAAGTGCAACAGAGAACATCAAATGAGACAAATCAAACTCTTGTTGAGGAACCTACAACCAAGAAAAGATGTTGGGTATCTAACTTGAGTTAAAGGTATTGTGACATGATTTTGTAAATTTGAATATTTGTCAGAACATATATATCTTATATCATTGAGCTCTGGTCGTTTTTGCATAATAAATTATAAATATATTAAAATTTCATTCCAATTTATGGTAATTTTTTACCATAAATTCTCTGGGACACGCCCCGTGAATTTATGCAAATCTTCATGTGACGTACACGTGGGCACTGGGCATAAGGCGGAGCCTGGCTTGCCCCTTTGTTTGGTGAAAGATCGACTCTTTTTTTTTTTGGTGTAACTTGAAAAATGCTGTCACGTTGTAGCGCATTTGGGTGTTCTAATATCAGCAGTGAACAAGTGAGCCTTCACAAATTCCCAAAAGATGAGAAACTTTGCCTAGAATGGAAGTACAGAGAACTTGTGACCGATGGGTTCCTACTGAGAGTCTTGTCTGCAGCGACCATCTTACTGCCTATCAGGTACGAGCTGTTGTTTGTTTTTATTTGGGGAGAGTCTATTAATGAGAGTTTTGGATGATTTACTGTTTAAAAAAGATATATGTCAGACGTGAGGTCTATCTGCCGACATCTGCTTGCTAACAGACATTAGCATAGCTCCCGAGTCAACACGGGTGCTATTTAGGTATTTTTAAATTATTTCGGCGCGACCAGGTACGATTTGTTGTTTGTTTTTATTAGGGGAGAGTCTATTAATGAGAGTTTTGGATGATTTACTGTTTAAAAAAGATATATGTCAGACGTGAGGTCTATCTGCCGACATCTGCTTGCTAACAGACATTAGCATAGCTCCCGAGTCAACACGGGTGCTATTTAGGTATTTTTAAATTATGTCGGCGCGACCAGGTACGATTTGTTGTTTGTTTTTATTAGGGGAGAGTCTATTAATGAGAGTTTTGGATGATTTACTGTTTAAAAAAGATATATGTCAGACGTGAGGTCTATCTGCCGACATCTGCTTGCTAACAGACATTAGCATAGCTCCCGAGTCAACACGGGTGCTATTTAGGTATTTTTAAATTATTTCGGCGCGACCAGGTACGATTTGTTGTTTGTTTTTATTAGGGGAGAGTCTATTAATGAGAGTTTTGGATGATTTACTGTTTAAAAAAGATATATGTCAGTCGTGAGGTCTATCTGCCGACATCTGCTTGCTAACAGACATTAGCATAGCTCCCGAGTCAACACGGGTGCTATTTAGGTATTTTTAAATTATGTCGGCGCGACCAGGTACGATTTGTTGTTTGTTTTTATTAGGGGAGAGTCTATTAATGAGAGTTTTGGATGATTTACTGTTTAAAAAAGATATATGTCAGACGTGAGGTCTATCTGCCGACATCTGCTTGCTAACAGACATTAGCATAGCTCCGAGTCAACACGGAGTGCTATTTAGGTATTTTTAAATTATGTCGGCGCGATCAAGTAACATCAGTATGTGTTTTTATTCATGGAGGGTTTATTAATGAGAGCTTTGGATGATTTACTGTCTTAAAATGATAGATCTCAAACGCAATCGGACATGCTCAAAGCCACGAAGCTCCCTGCACGTTTTTTTTAAAGCTGAATCGTAAAAGTTAATAAGTTTTCCATTAATAGAGTATACAATAAAATGATTTGAGCAAGATTAAAACTTCTACTGCTTATATTGACCTTCCAAAACTGAAGACAAATCGCTTAGATCAACACTAGAAATGCTGCACTCGTCTGAGTCGACATGCTCCGCCATTATTATTTACATGCGCGTTGAGCAGCGGCTCCCCACGTGTACGTCAAATGACGGTTTTGCGGAATGCACGGAATTTTAGGGGCGTGTCCCAGAGAAATGACTACCATAACTTGGAATAAAAATTTAATATATTTATAATTTATTATGCAAAAACGACCAGAGCTCAATGATATAAGATATATATGTTCTGACAAATATTCAAATTTACAAAATCATGTCACAATCCCTTTAATGTAGATTCTGGAACTGGCCCTTATAGTTTGAAAAATGTTTTGATTTTGGCCCCCACTGTAAGTGAGTTGGACACCCCTGCTGTAAGGGAACCATGCTAACCACCAAGCTGTTACGTTGAATCTTGAATTCAGATCAGCTGTAATGAGTTTCTTCTGCAGAACAGTCACCTTGAGGTTGCGTTCGGTGCGCCCGTTGCTGAGGATCGACACAGCGCAGGTCATAGGGGGAGGCCAACACGGTGATGGGACCAGGACCAGAGCCAGCAGTAATCTGAAATAAATCATTTCAAAATGCACAGAAAACATTCAGCTCTTCACTAGTCTTAGGAACTACTAAATCACTTCAAAAGGTCGCCTGCATCACTAAAGAAGTCCCTCGCTACTTCTCAGTTCGTTTTTCACTGACTCGCTCTATCGCGGTTTTTCAAAGTAAGAATGGACATGACACACAATTAACTGACTGATGGACGAGCCGCACGATCGGCATGGGATTCTTATTTTAAATAAATTATTTTAAACGATTTAGCACCTGTGTGCGGCCCACAGCTGTGGGAGAAGCTTCCTCCTGCAGCTGATCTATGTGCAGAGCTGAGAAGTGGGCGTGGCCGAGAGCTGAGTTCATGACACTCTGTGTTCTTTTAGAGCGTTTAGAAACATTGTTTAGAATATATATATA